>JAFEMH010007939.1:0-70370 GCA_022495995.1 Adenophora triphylla var. japonica | reverse complement strand
ATGGAAACCTGGTTCATAATCAGGAAGAGGGGAACTAACCACATTGTCTAAATCTGCACCATCTTCTCTTGTTCATTCAAATTATCATGCTTCAAAATCAACGTCATTAGAGGAGTCCTGGTTTAGTTGGGATTTGACATCTGGACATTCTGTATAAATAAACTGCTTGATTTGAAGAACTCGGACCTAGCTCCGCCCTGATTTGTGCT
The DNA here is from genome assembly GCA_022495995.1 of Adenophora triphylla var. japonica. NCBI lineage: Eukaryota > Viridiplantae > Streptophyta > Magnoliopsida > Asterales > Campanulaceae > Adenophora > Adenophora triphylla. The sequence goes on along the minus strand of JAFEMH010007939.1, from coordinate 70,161 downwards.
GGGATCAGTACTACCTCATTTTGCTGCATAGATAAAAATTATTACCATTTGGATGTTGTAGGTTGTCGGCTGCTGAAATGTTAACTATCGGGAGCTTTTCACTTGATGGATGTCATTTGCTACGCCCATTTCATCATTTTTGATGTTTTCTTTGTAGATCTTGCACAAAACAGACTTATCCATGAGCGCATAAAAGATTTACAAGCCAAAATTACTGCACTTAAAATAGATCTGGACTATTGGTGTTGTAACCTGGCGAACTTTGCGTACCTTTCATGCCATTTGCAACTTTTTTGACGTGCTCAGAATATCATTGTCAATTTCTTTTCTATACTCGCAGGCATAATCCAATCAGTCTTGATATCGCTCATTTCTTTAACTTTCCCTTCATAGTAAACGCAGGGTCTTTTTCATACCAGTTTTTATACCTTGATCATCACGTAAGATAACAACATCAGCACCACTCAGCCTTCCAGAATCCATTACCAGGAAGCTCCTATGAGATATTGCTTCGCCATTAGGTACTTTCAGCTGATCTCGGGGTAAACAAGTACCACTCCTTTCCTCTATGAGACTTGTACGTACCTAATTTCACATCAAGAAATTTTTAATGCATCAAGCAATCGTATTTTTGAATGTTTAAATTTTATTACAAATACTAATTTATATCAAACAAATATGTCAGAAAAAGGAAGAATAAATGCAAAAAAAAAAAAAAAAAAGATAGAATCTTGAGAACGTTTATATCAAACAAATATGTCGAAAAAGGAAGAATAAAATGCAAAAAAAAAAAAAGATAGGAATCTTGAGAACGTTCTCTTTATAATATCGAGGTCATGTAGACAACTCTAGCCTTAATTTAAAGTAAATAACCAAGAAACGGGTCAAGATTTGGCCAGGAATCGGTTCATCAATTTATAATTTGACAAGAAACTTACAAATATAAAAGTAACAAGGAAAATTTAGAAGAAGAGTACTTGTGGAGTTGCTTTGAGGATGATAGTTGTAGATATTGATATCTCGAATTCTATAAAGTGGCAAGGATAAATTATCTTATTTCCTTATTCAAGAAATCCCTTATCATACCGCTCTTTTTCTCCGGTGGGCACAAATCCATAACCTGGTGGCATCGTGATCAATCTTCTCTCTGTCATGACCATCGTGTGGATCAAAAGATTTCGGACCGACAATGGTGGAACTTCTTCTTCTTCTTCTTGTTTCCTCTTGGGAGAATCTTGCTTTTGGCGATTAATGATATATCTTTTTCCTTGCCATGAAGATATGGAATTAAACGTTGTTATTGGTAAATATATAAAAAATCAGGGGGTAAATTAGTAGGCGAAGGAGAGAGAGAGAGAGAGAGGGGGGGAAGAATACTTATGATTTGGTCTTTGAGGATGATAGCTTGCGAGATATCTTCATGGAAGAGGCGGAATTATTACAGTGATCCGCCGGCCGGTGGGGATAGTATAAAAAGTAGTCTCTTGTCATGGCTAAAGTCTTCTTCGAGCCGCAATCACCATTGAGGAAGAGGACTCTCCTCCAAGATAGAAGAAGAAGTTCCGCCATTTTCGGCCCGAATGCCGATTCCAATTGTGAATAAGAAAACAAAGAGAGAATAGAGTTATAGCTTTTTGTGTACACATGATATTATTTTTATAGGCATATCGACTTTCCCTAATTTGAATCTAATTGATAAGTTTTGTAAGTGAATTTTATAACTTTCTTTATTAAAGATTTAGAATTCTATTTGGAAAAGGACTTTGAAAGCCCTCTAAATTTTATTAAAATATGAAAATAAATTGGTGATGAGGGACTAGACCAAAACATCAAGTGAAATCAAGAATATAATATTAGTTCAAACAATATGGACGAAAATAAATGGAAAATGAGATTTCACAAAACATCAACTTAAAATAAAAAATATACTCTTATGGTACGCATATCTCAGTTCTTGTCATGTCATTTTTTCCGGGATAAATTCATCTTCTTCATTATAGTAGTCATGAAAAGAATGATTATCTGACATATCCCACATCAGGTTAATAAAAGAAGATGAACAGTCTGACAAGCTACAAAAACTACAGCCCAAGAAGATGAAAGGCATACCTTTCTCGGCCTTTCGGCTAAGATCAAGTGTAGTATCTGTTCTTATCAGTTTAATATCTGATATGTGGGTCATTGGCTCACACGATATTAATCTTGTTTCTTGAGGGGGAAAGCCCATCAAAGTAGCTTGCTGCTTGGGCTTTCAAACGTCGCCCATTCCTTACACTGTTGCAAGTGGCTGGCGGACCCCACCATTCCCAATTCAATATTTTCTTGTTTGGTTCAGATTGGTATTTTTGAACCCAAAATTCATAATTTTGTAACCTGAGTTTTTCTTTGGGGTTATTTTGGACTGAATGCACTGCACATCCGATGGTATGAAGCCATTGTCCCATGCAAGGTGAAAATGCACCGTACATCCGATGGTATGAAGCCATTGTCCCATATATGGTGAAAATGCACCGCACATCTGTAGGAATGAAGCCATTGTCCCAAACACGGTGAAAAGTCAATTATGATCTCTCAAGTGGTCAGTCGTTGGTATGAAGCCATTGTCCCAAACACGGTGAAAAGTCAATTATGATCTCTCAAGTGGTCGTCGTCCCTGTACATATTAGGACGGGGGGAGTAATATGTAGTTCACCAAGACCCATGCACCATGATTGGATGCGCTTCTTCTTAGAAATTAAACTAGTGAATAATTTCATGTCTCTTCCCCAACTAGCCAGATAGCAGTTTATAGCTGAGTTATTTCAGTTTCAACACCATGCGTCATATATCTGTTCAAGTGTGAGCCTATGGTTCAAAACACCAATTAACCACGAAGAGCGCATATTGTCGTGCAAATGTGTATTTCTGACCTTTTGTGGTTAAATATTTGTGAGAATCGTGTGAAATATGACCAGAGTTTTAAAAAGAACAAAAATGAATAGCACTCTTCTAAGCTTCCATGATTGAAATGCTTCAAAGATTATAATGAATCCACTCTTCATGTCGCAAGACACAAAATGAGGAAAACAAAGAGGAACAATCTAACAATAAGGATTCTGCAACTTTATTGGAAGTTTCATGTTTCTCTTTAAATTTCTTTTGGCTTTGTTGATGGACAAATCTGCACAACCAGCTGGAAAAAAGATATGAAAATGCAAGAGATCCCATAATTTCATCCTAGTAGGCATAGCAAATTCGGAAAAAAAATTGTACCCGGCATTTTGATTTCTATAGTGACACTCCATTTCATACCTTCATGCCATTTGAATCTTTCTTGATGACTGGACAAACATTCTAAATATTCTTGAGTACACTCGCAATCAATATATACTTTCTCTCGTAATTGTTCATATTGCTAATTAACCAGACACCCGTTAAATATGCATACAATGGTAACCTAACAGACAAAAATTAGGAAACTAAGTCCTAACATAAGTAGGAAACTCAATACTTGAAATTATATATATATGAAAACATGGCTTCAAAAAAAGAGAACGTATATAAAATTCCAAAATCACCTGTTGACAGATTTAATGATGAACAATTCAACTGCATACAAACATAATCAGGATTTGATAATTACAATGAAGAAATAGTTCATCATATAACAACATCTAAGAAACTAAAAGTAGAATAATTAAAATAAATAAGAATTTGATCCAATAATGATGAAAATATATAGAAGAAGAAGAATACTTGTGAGTTGCTGAGGATGATAGTTGCGGATGTTGTATGAGAAAGGGTAAATCTGCCGGAGATATTGTTATTCAAGTAATAATCACTACCAGAAACAGGTGTTTTAGCGACGGAATTATCAGCGACGGACTCATTCCGTCGCTAAATAGCGGCGGAATATAAGCTTTAGCGTCGAAATTATTTTGGCGTCAAATTTAGCGACGGAATTTAATTCCGCCGCTAAAACGAATATTCCTCGAAATTAATTCATTTTAATTTAATTTTTATTACAGCGACGGAAATTTCCGCCGCTGAAATTAATTTTTATTAAATTATTTTATTACAAAATGACGAAATTTCCACATTTCAATAAAATGAAAATTTAATTAAATTAAATTAATTTAGCACGGAATTTTCCGTTCGTCAGAACCATTGAATCTAACCGCGGAAATAAATTCCGGCTTCAGTAAAGTAAAAAATACCGGCGAAAATTGACCCGCTATTGGAGCACTTTGCGCTGACGAATCTGAGTAGCTGCGGACCACCGACGGAATTTTTCCACCTGGTAATTAGTTTTAGCGACGAAAATTTAAATTTAGCGGCGGAAATTTCCGTCGCTAAATGACCTTTTTCTGGTAGTGAATCCCGTATGGAGGACTTCTTCTCCGGTGGCTGGGCACAAACCGAGATGAGCCGATGGTATCGTAACAGTAGTCTCGTTAAGACTAGAGTGTTCTTCAAAATCTTGAGTTGCAATCACCAATGAGCATGCAAGAGGCTTCTCCGCAAGATAGAAAGATGAAGAAGAAGAACACCAAAGTCTTAACAGATACTACGTTGATACGTCAAAAAGAAACGGAAGAGAGAGATGAGAGAGAGAGAGACTTTAGGAACAAACCCATGAAATTTCAAAAATCCCATAAATCCATCACTGGTATAAAAGTGGTCTCTATCATGGCTAAAGTCTGCTTCGAGCCGCAATCACCATTGAGGAAGAGGGCTCTCCCAAGATAGAAGAAGAAGACGAAGCAGACGATAGCCATGACAGATTCTACTTTGATACGTGAATAAGAAAACAAAGAGAGAATAGAGTTACAGTTGGTGATATTATTTTATGGGCATATCGACTTCCCTAATTTGAATCCAATTGTGATAAGTTTGGTAAGTGTATTTTATAACTTTATTATCAATGATTTAGAATCCTATTTGAAAAAGGACTTCGAAAGCCCTCTAAATTTTATTAAAATATGAAAATAAATTGTGATGAGGGACTAGACCAAAACATCATGAAATCAAGAACAACAACTTAAAATAATATATACTCCCTCCGTCCCAAGAATTAGTTCACCCTTTTTGGCCCGACACGCAAATTAAGAGTGGAGAAAATGCTGTGAGTGTAATTGTAAAATAGGAGAGAGAATGAGTTGAGGAAATAGTAAATTTGAAAAATGTTGTGAGTGTAATAGTAAAATAGGAGAGAATGAGTGGGTGGAATAGTAAAGATTCTTTTGCCAAAAAAAGGAAAGGTAAAGCTTTAAATGGGACATCCAAATGGCAAAAGGTGAAGTTATTAATGGGACGGAGGGAGTATAATATTTGTTCAAACAATATGGACGAAAATAAATGGAAAATGAGATTTCACAATCAATTAGTGTGGATTCTAGAATATTCACAAAACATCAACTTAAAATAAAAAATCAGAAAATTTAAGAAAAATGATTTAAAAAAATATAAGAGACATAAAATGTTTTATTAAAAATTTATAATATATATAAAAGGTCTTAAAAATTTTAATTAATAAAATTATAATTGTGAAAAATAATACAATCCCTCCGTCCCCAACCTAAGTGCACAGCTTTTGACTTTTTTTATGAAATTTGACCATACAATAACGAAAGTATAAGACCCGACTACCCTTACTATCCGCTTCATATACGTACGTATAAGACTAATTCTCCTCTTATACTTGAAGTATACGAATAATTAATTTTCACATTTTTTCACAAAGTAATACAAAAGTCTCATATTTTATTAATCGGTTAGTCGCTTATACTTACATACTCCCTCGTTCCATTACAAAAGGCACAAAATGGGTTTTGCACGAAAACTAAGGAAAGTGTATATTAGAGTAAGTGTGGTTAGTATAAAAAGTGTGGTAGGAGAGATAAAGCGAGGTAGGGAATAGTAAGTGAATAGATAACGTGAGTATGATAAGTGGGACCCATGAATAAACAAATATTAAAAAACTTTCCTTTTGGGCTAGTTTGACGAGATAAATGCAAAAAAAAAAAAAAAAAAAGTAGTTTTTATGATATTTAAAGAGTTTTGTAACATCCAACTTTTGTGATTTTTTTCTTAATATTTATCTTTAAAAAGTAATTTTTAAGGTAAATGCTCAAAAACTATATTAAGAAAGTTTTCTTATTTGTAAAGTCGATATTTATTATAGGACGATTGGAATGTGTCTTTTATAGATAATAGATAGTAGCCGGTAGGAAATTTACTTTGGTGAACAAAGTACTTACGATAAATGTAATTTAATCTTTGCTACTCCTTGCTTGAGTATTTAAAGGAGTGGGGAATTGAGAAAAAGGTTTTTTCTTTGACATTAGATAATGCATCTAGTAATGACAATATGCGCAAGAGAACTTGAAAGAGCAACTTGGTTTTATGGATAATAGTCTTTTACGTGGACGGTGATTTTTTTCATATTCGTTGTTGTCCTCACATATTAAATTTGATTGTTCAAGAAGGTTTGAAAGTGGTCAATGTTGCTTTGCATAAGATAAGGGAATCTGGTAAGTATGTTCGACCTGAGAGTAGGATGAAAAATTTGACGAATGTGTAAGACAAGTTGGTAATATTGACACACATGTTGGTTTGGGCTTGGATGTGTCTACTCGTTGGAATTCAACTTACTTGATGTTAGATAGTGCCATTAAATATAAGAAAGCTTTTACTCTTCTTGGGTTGAATGATAGGAATTACAAGTATTGTCCTTCGGTGGATGAGTGGAGTAAGGGAGAGAAAATTTGTGAATTTCTTGAGCCTTTTATGACACTACAAACTTGATTTCGGGCTCTTCTTATCCTACGGCTAACTTATATTTTATGCAAGTTTGGAAAATTGAACGTTTATTGAGAAAAAACATGTTGAATGAAGATGAGTTGATAAGTGAAATGAGTAAAAAGAAGAAAGAAAAGTTTAACAAATATTGGGCTCAAGATAGTACGGTTCTTGCTTTTGGGGTACTGTTCTTGATCCACGTATGAAGCTTTCAATGTTGGAGTATTTTTATTCAAAGACGGAGAATAATCCTATTGAAACACAAGAGAAGATGTCATTTGTGAAGGAAAAGTTATACAAACTTTTTGGGGAATATTCTAAGGAGGGATCAATAATGATTTCACCACTAGCTTTCCACAACCACAGTCTTCTTTTGTCACATCTTCACAAATGGAAAAGGATGGAGGATTACGTAAAAATAGGGGCAAGCGAATGTTTGATGTAAGTATCAAATTTATCTATTTTTCTATCATTTTTCAGCTTTTTCTAATAAACTCCCTCCGTCCATTTAGTTGGTTCGCGCAGCATCGTTCTCACGTAAATTAAGGAGGAAATATTATATTGAAAGTGTTGTGAGTGTGAAAATAAAATAGGAGAGAGAATGAGTGGAGGGAATAGTAAATTATAATGGTGTTGTGAGTATTAAAATAATGTAGGAGAGAGAATGAGTGGAGAGAATAGTAATTTAAGGTTTCCATTTTAGGAAAGAAACAAAGTGTGAACCATGTAAATGGACGCCCAAAATAGAAAGTGTGAACCATGTAAATGGACGGAGGGAGTATATATATATAATCATTTCATATTCATTTAAGTATTTAAGTATTTTACTATTTGTAGGAATGTTTGGAATATGAGAATGTAACTGTTTCTACCGCGGAAAGTCACAATTGGATCTCTATTTGGGAGGAGCCAAAGCTTCGAGTTTGCATTTTATGAAGATTTGAATGTCTTGGAGCATTGGAAATGCCGGGGAAGAACCGTTACCCTATTCTTGCGGTATACGTATGGCATGTGATGTTTATCTATCCCTATTACTACTCATAGACGAGTCATCATTTTCCATTGGTGGTCGTATCCTCACCAAGTGTAGAAGTTGCATACTTTCCTCGAAATGTGCAATCTCTTATATGTGCTCGAAATTGGATATATGGCTTTGGTAAAATTTCTTATCTTCGTTTTTATTTAATGATAATTTAGGATATGTTGCTTTATTATTTTTTACTTGACAATTATTTTTGTATTTTTATTTGAATATAGGGGAAGTCAATGAAGATGAAGACATTTTAAAAGCATCTTAATCAAGTGAAGGGTCCAATGTTGTTGAAATTGTTGATTAACGAATAATAAAAGGTATAGAAGCACCACAAATAATATAGTTACTGTATTCTTCTTTTCATTATCATTATAACTAGTTTTAGAAATATGATAATTAAAACTTGTTATGGTGCATTAAACTTTCGCAAAATGAGTTGTACTCTCCCTAATCCTTGCTGCATGTTATAGGAGAGCTTAAAGTTCCGATTGGCCGGGTTCTCAAGGTGATATGGAGTGGGATTATAGCTGCAAACTTTGATGCCTACAACTTAAAAGTGAAAAGATAATATTGAAGCTCCAATATTGGTGATGTGGTAAATGTATACAAAAAGTCATTAGGGCCAGATGATCTCTTTTCATAGTTGCTCTCCATTCATTTTTGTTTTTAGTATTTAAGAAAACTGTGGCTTTATGCTAGTTTATTAAACAATTTGCTCTCCATTCATTTGAATTGTTTATAATTAAAATAAAAGGAGAATGTCAATGTTGTTGGGGGAAAAAAACAGACAAATACACACTAGTGCTTGCATTCACGTTTACAAATAAAGACTGACCACTATGTTTGTTGCTTATCATTTTTGCATCCAATTCGATTTTATATAACAAATGATCTTTTGTTTTGTGATAGGAACTTGGCTGGGGAAATTGCTGTTGGCTGTTGCTTGTTGCTTGTTGCTGTTGAATGTTGATGTTGCTGTTGCCGTTGCCTTGCCTTTTGCCTTGTTGCCGTTGCCTTGCCTTTTGCCTTGCCGGTTACTGTTGGTTTGTTTCAAAGATGATGTTGAATTTTCGATACCCGAATTGGCGAACCACAAGTAATAATAATAATAAACACTATTATTATTACTCCTAACACTGGGTACAATGACAATGCACCTCACCACACTATATATCAAGAGAGACCCTCTCTTCTATGTGGACTCACTCTCCAAAATGATACCTACTCACAAATGACTCCACCCCTATTTATACTACACCTAAGTAGCTTAAGGAATTACCCAAAAATTCCGTAAACTTCCGTCCTAGTTAGGCTCTTCTCTCAAGCATGGAAGCTTCTCCTTTCTTCTTCATCTAGATCCTTCTTCTATCTTCCAATCCAGGGGTTAGTAGAACATTCTAGAAAAGCTCTAGATTTTGTAGGTAAATCTAGAGGTTAGTAGAACATTCTAGAAAGCTCTAGATTTTTCTAGGTAAATCTAGAGGTTAGTAGAACATTCTAGAAAGCTCTAGAATAGATAAATCTAGAGTCGGTAGAATATTCTAGAAAGTTCTAGAATATTCTAGATAAATCTAGAGTCGGTGTTGACTCTCAACACTCCCCCTCAACACTGACTCTTTCATCTTGAACCGTATGAGCGGATTTCTCCCACTTGATATTTGTTGTTGGCTTTGTTCTTCATCGGCACTCCTTGACCATTTACCTTTCTCTTCAATCGTCTTTTTCGTGCGCCCGTTCGTGACATTGCTTACTCCTGATCGTTCTCGGAGCAATTGTGATTGCTTCTCGATATCCACATTCAACGGTGATTTCTCTCGAGCTTGTTCATGTGTTGAATCTTGTTGATGTTGCTCCCCCTTTATCTCTAACTTCTTTTCGCCCAGGAGCTTTGGAGCATCCAAACTTTCATTGATCATCCCAATCGTCACTTCTTCTGAGCCGACTTCGACCAAGATTGCTAACGCTTTAGTAGTGTCATTGCCATCTAGATTATCATCACAACCAACGTTGATCTTGGCAGCTAGATCTTCAAACCATCGACCTTCCTCGAAGTCGATCTCTTCTTCGATTTCCACCTTATCATCAATCCACCATTCTTCGGTAGTAACCGGATAAGCGTGGTCCTCAAACCATTCTTCCTCTTCAGGGTCGTCTTTATGAATCCTTTTATCTGCGAAGGATGCTTCCATGTCCCACTCTTCTTCGCTATCATAGGGATCTTGATTGGTAACTGCATTTCCTTCGACAACCTTTTTCTTGAATGGACAATCTTTTAGGAAATGCCCCTTGCAACCACAGTTGTAACATTCGTTGTTTCGTCTCCAGTCGTCTAGTCGAGAGTTATCTTCATTTCTCGTCCTAGCTCCCCCTGCATAAGAGCATCCTTTGTACCTCAGACCTTCATGCTCGTCTTGGATTTCATCTTTCTTTTTCCATCCCGCAACAACACGTCCTTGTTGCCTTTCGCGACCTCGGTGGCAAAAGAGTGCTTCCTCTGAATCCATTGGTTTTGGCGTTGAAGGCCTAGATGTATGTTTGTCTAGCGTTTCTTGGCTGGCCAGCAAACTCTCTAACTCTAAAAGAGATGGTTGTGTGGCCCAACCACGAATCGCAGTAACTAAACCCTTAAACTCTGGTCTCAACCCGTGGATGATTATTCTTTTCATCCGTTGCTCATTAATCTTTGAGTCCACATCTAACTTCGAGATTTCATGGCATAAAGATTTAACTTTGTTGAAATATTGACTTACAGTTAGATCCTTCTGCGTAGTCGACATAAGCTCATTCTCGAGCATCTGGAGACGAGCCTCATTAGTCCTCGAAAATAACGTCGCATATGTATCCCATATCTCTTTTGGAGTTTGTGCATCCTCGACATGCTCCAAAAGTTCGTCCTCGACGCTAATCTTTAGCGCGTACATAGCCTTCCCGGCTTTCGCTTCCCATTTTCGGAATGCTTGAGTGTCCTCCTTTTTCGGTGGCGTGGTCTCACTACCACCCACGACATTCCATAACTCTTGTCCTTGTAAGTACGACTGCATACACGTTCGCCAATACTTATAATTGCCATTGTTGAGTCTCCTGACTCCACCAAATGCGCTTGTCGGATCTACCATCGTGACTTGGTACTGACTCCGTGCACGTCACCAAGTAAGCCTGGTCTCCTACCACGAGCTTCAAAGTCTCCTACTGTGCACCTTCAATGATCCCGAACAACGCCTCAACAACGGTTCCCGCGATCCCGGGTCGTACCGCTCTGATACCACTTGTTGAATTTTCGATACCCGAATTGGCGAACCACAAGTAATAATAATAATAAACACTATTATTATTACTCCTAACACTTGGTACAATGACAATGCACCTCACCACACTATATATCAAGAGAGACCCTCTCTTTTATGTGGACTCACTCTCCAAAATGATACCTACTCACAAATGACTCCACCCATATTTATACTACACCTAAGTAGCTTAAGGAATTACCCAAAAATTCCGAAACTTCCGTCCTAGTTAGGCTCTTCTCTCAAGCATGGAAGCTTCTCCTTTCTTCTTCATCTAGATCCTTCTTCTATCTTCCAATCCAGGGGTTAGTAGAACATTCTAGAAAGCTCTAGATTTTGTAGGTAAAATCTAGAGGTTAGTAGAACATTCTAGAAAGATTTAGATTTTTTTAGGTAAATCTAGAGGTTAGTAGAACATTCTAGAAAGCTCTAAAATATTCTAGATAAATCTAGAGTCGGTAGAATATTTTAGAAAGCTTTAGAATATTCTAGATAAATCTAGAATCGGTGTTGACTCTCAACACATGAAGCTGTTGGTCATGTTATGTATGCCTCGAGTCTTTTGCTGTTGAAAGTATGTGTGTTTCAGCATGAGTGATCCATGTATGCCTTAGTCTTTTGGTGTCACTGGGTAGTACTCTGTATTGACATATGTTATGTACCATTTAATAACTCTTGTTTAATTGTGTGTATGTGTAATTTTTTTAGTTGCGTAATATGCAGAAACATGTTTTTATTTAAGTCTGCCCGCGTTGGCCCGCCGGCCCACCAACCCAAGGTGGGTTGGGTTGGGTTGGCATATTTCCGGCCCGCCAGAATTTTTGCCCCGCCCGCCCCGCCCCGTTTAGTGGCGGCCCGTGGCGGGTTGGGCCCGCCCGTCGGCCCGTATTGACGGCTCTACTCATTATGTAGGTCAGGGAAAAGGAGGAGGGTTGCGGTGGGAATATTAAAAACGCACAAATAATTAAGAAAATATTTTTGAAAAGAAAATATAACAATATACGGAGAGGAAAAAAAAATTACATTAATCAACTCATTTCTTAATCAAATAAATGAAAACTCAATAGCCAAAAGAGCTCGATCTATCTCAAGCAACATCGCACTGTGCTTACCATAAGGAAAGTCAGTAGTTCAATCGCTGCAAATAATTAAAATCAATTTCCAAATGATAAAAACCCAAAAAAAAAAAAAAAAAAAATCAATGAATTCTATTTTAGAATGGCAAAAAATCAATTTTTATCCCCCGTTGTTTTCCTTGGAACTAAGTGCTTGATCTTGATCTATATCTTGATCTGGCCATTGAATAGTATCATCCAAGCGAGACAATTGTCCATGACTGTGATCAAGGGGTTCGCAAAGCAAGTAGTCGGGATAGCTTTGGCTGAAGGGCAATGACTGAATTGGATTCGGCATAGAGGTGATGTCATCAATTGGTTCTGGCAGATCAAACTGTGAGTGAGTATCGTAAGGTAAAGAATTCACAAGATCATTATTAGGATTGATCGGGTTCCACATTTCCATAGCTTGAAAATCACCAGGCGAAAAGCTTTGGCTGAATGGCACTGACTGAATTGGATTCGGCATAGAGGTGATCATGTCATCAAGTTCATGTGTATTCAGCAAGTAACCGATATCCAGTTGCTCGGGATTTGGTACTTGCTGAATCTGAGGAAAACTTGCCTGCCCAGGAAAGCTTGTCTGCCAAGGAAAACTTGCATGCAAATGAGAACTTGCAGGCATTTGGAATATGTTCATATTGTCAAAACACGCACCATCTGGCCCCGGTTCTGAGATGGGATTTGGCAAATGATCATTCTGCCAAGTCTGAAAACTGACTGTATTTCCAAAACCTATTACACCCTGGTTTTGAAATGGAACCTGTTCCACCCCATTCTGAATAGGGATAATAGCCGCCAGGGTATCTTGAGTTGAGCTATGTCTTGGGTTGGAATTTGGTACTTGTTGATTCTGCACTGGGGAACTTGCCTGCAAAGGGCAACTAGTCGACATAGGGGAACTTGAAGGCAGAAGGGAACTTGCAGGCGTAGGGGTATTTGTCGCATTGTCGTCACCCACCTCATTTGGGATTTGATTTGAAACTCGTTTCTTGGGTGTTTTGGGTGTTTTATGGTAAATCTTGCACAAAACCACATCATCGAGCTACAAGAATGTTACAAGAGAGAAAGAATTAGTCACACTTAAAATAGACCTGAAACTGCTGGTGCAAACAGTGCTGCTAGAGCCAATGGTTCTCGTCACTGCCTCCTGCTTGTGAATGTACAACCAAGATTCATTGTCTGGGACCCAAAATTCTCGGTTTTACATCCAAAGCGAGGCAATGACATCTTACGAGAGATTGGCTCTAGCACACCTTCATATCCTTGCACCAACGTTTCCAAATCCAATTAAACAAGGAACCGATAACATGCAAGCTTATAAAACATAATACGAGTAACACGTAGCCTATGTTTAACTTTACATACCTTCATGTCATTTGCATTTGTTTTGAGTCTTTTGGCGACTGGACCAGCACTGTCAGTATTGTTGGCTTTATGTCTATACTCGTGCATAATCCAATTAGTCTTGACTCCATCCTTATCTTTAGCTTTCCCTTTGTAATAAACAAGGGTCTTTCTTGTACCAATTTTTACGCCTTCATCATCGTGCACATCAACATCAGCGCCTGTAGCCTTCCAGATTCCATCACCAGCTCTCCGATCTGGTCGCTTGCCATTGGGATACTTCTTAGTTCTTGGGGTAAAAAAGTACCACTCCTTTTCTCTATGCAACCTGTACCTGCCTGCAGTCACATTATATAGAAATTTTCAATAAAAATATGAGAGTATTAAAGAAAAAAAAAATATTACTCTTCTGCCCAATAATGAGTGTTGCACTTGACTTATAAGTTTACAACAACAACAACAAAAAGCCTTAGTAAAATAATTTGGGGTCGGCCAACATGAATCCTCATATGTCATCATGTGAAAAGGTTGATAAGCTTTTATATATGGTGTATTTTAAATTTTTGCTTGTACCTTTATAGTACATCAGAGAAGGCTTAATGTAGACAACAACTACTATCTTACAAAGTAGAGACTGATAACAATGATATATCCAGAAAGGTTAAAGAAATTATTCCCTTGAAATTCTATGCAAATTCTATAATCCTATGCGAATGATCGAATTTAATCATGAACAATCGATTACATAAATAATCTCTAACATTACCGGATACAACAACAAAACGATCGATGATTACGTGTAATATTATGAAATTTTAATGAATTGTAAAAATTGTTATCGATAGTATTTTTGACCGTGTAGTCGTATAATTGTTTATAATTTCATGAAAATATTCAAAACTCAATTTTTTTGTCAAATTTAAATAAAGTTAATAAAAAGATGAAAGCGTGACATTTATTTTGATACAGCGGAAATATAATTTAATTAATTATTGAAAGAAGATTACTTGTGAGGTCCTGAGGAGCAAGGCTGTAGATATTGGTAACTCGAATCCTATTGTGTGGCATGTCCAACGAATTCGACACTTTTTCTTCAAGTAAAACTCTATGAGCTCTTCAGAAGTGGGCTTGAACCGATAACCTGGTGGCAATGTATCAAAGTACTCTCGATCAAGTTTCTCGTGTTCTTCGATTTCGTGTTCTGACAATGGAGGAACTTCCTCGATTTTCTTTTTTTCTTCTATCTTGGGAGCTTCTTCTAGCTTAAAGTTCTTTCTTTTTCTGCCCATTTTTACCTGAAGAAAAGAAAGATTGTTATGTTATATTGGCGGGGAAAGAGAGAGAGAGAGAGAGAGAGAGAAGAGAGAGAGAGGATAATAAATAATACTATTTGTTGTGTTTTATTTACCTGAAAAGGATAATAACAAAATATAAGAATATTAGTTGGAAAAGAATACTTCTCTAGGGATAGGTCGTACGGATGGTGTACGGATGGTGTACGGATATGCAAATCTTAGTTTAAAAATCTTATTATATCATATTATACATACCCATATTTACACTTAATTTAACCCATATTCCGTCCAATATTATTTTCAAGTAGTCAATTTTTTATTATCACTCTTGAATATATAGTCTCACATGATTATTATTTTTATATAAAAACATGAGTAACTCTTGTGAAAAACTAGTTTTTTTCAAAATGTTATAAAAAAACTAGTTTTCAGAACCGTTCATCACTCTTATTAGTTAGACTTAGTGCTTTAAAACTAATTTTTTTGTAAGATTTTAACTAAAAACATAAAAATCAACTTATTCTCGAAAAAAAATATTTCGTTAAAAAAGAGTAAAAGTCATGCTTTTCTTTTTGTTACGTTCCAGAGTATGAGTCATATATCAAATTATAAATAATGTTTTGGACAATTATATTCATAAATCACTTGAAATATTAACCCATTTTTTATTGTTTTCTTAGAAACCGTGTAAAATTGATGTAGGACCCTTATTTCGGGATGAAGGAAATAATCCACTTCCGGATGTTGTGTGCGTGTGTGTACACACACGTATGTGTGTTCACTCTTTTATGTGTGTTCACTCTGCGTTTACTTATGGGAGAATTGGATTGGGAAGTAATACCATCGCAAGACCCCCTAATACAAGAACTAATCCCAGAAAGACTAAAAGAAAATCATGTATTGGTTCAGGTAAATCCAATATATATATATATATATATATATATATATATATATATATATAAAAAAAGATAGTATCTTATAATAAGTTTTCATAATTAATTGTTGATCAAAATTCAATCCAATACAATAGAAAGTCAAATTATAACACTATGCGCTGAAGTAATGTATTCCCTTCTTCCCATTTAATCTTAGGCTCCCTTTATTTGGTGAAAATATTTTCCAAAATATAACATTTATTTGTTTGGTAAATCTACGAAAAATATTTTTCAAAATATATTTTAATATGAGTATTTTTATTTTTGACGAGGGGTGGGTGGTTGGGTGAAGGGGGTGGGGGGTTTGAACAGGCAGCATGAGTGTTTATAAAAAAAATACGAGCAAAAAAAATTTGAAATTTGATGGGGGAGGGGAGGTGGAGGGGTGGGTGAGTGTGGGGGGAGGGAGGTGGGTGGTGATGGCCAAACGGGCCAGCCCGTCCCGGCTCGATCCGTACGGACCAATTTGTGAGCGGGACGGGTTGAAGTCCGTCAGCCCGTTTGATGAAACGGGCCTAAACCCGGCCCGGCCCATCCCAATTTGGATGTCCAAGCCCGCTCGTTTGGTTTGTACGGAACAACCCGCGGGCCAAACGGGTTTTCCTATTTAAAAAAAACAGAAAAAATATGAGAAAAATAAAAAATATGGAAGAAATAAAAAGAAATTTAGTACTTAATAAGCTATTTTTTAAAATATAAAATCACTTAGACATAAGAAAATTAGTTGTTATATATACTCCCTCCGTCCCGCTAATATCCGCACTAACACTGTTTGCGTGGGAATTAAGGAACATGATATTTTAATAAAATGTTGTGAGTGTAAAAGTAAAGTAGGAGAGAGAATGAGTGGAGGGTGTAATAAATTATAATGGTGTTGTGAGTATTAAAATAATGTAGGAGAGAGAATGAGTGGGGTTGGGTGAATATTTTATTAATATAAAGTTTCCTTTTTGAGAGTGTGCGGATATTAGCGGGACGCCCAAAAAGGAAAGTGTGCAGATATTAGAGGGACGGAGGGAGTATATAAAAAGATAGAAAAAAACTAAACAAATGAAAATATATAAAGAAAAGGGGGACGAACTACCCTATACTCCCTCCGTCCCGGAGAACTTTACCCCTTTACTATTGAGAACGGAAAATAAGAAATAATGTTATTAAAGTATGTGTTGTGAGTGGGAGGAGAGAGAATGAGTGGAGAGAATAGTAAATTTGAAAAGTGTTGTGACTGGGAGGAGAGAGAATGAGTGGAGAGAATAGTAATTTTTTTTCCTTTTTAGGAAAGTGGGACTTTAAAGTGGGACGCCCAAAATAGTAAAAGGGGTAATGTTTTATGGGACAGAACGAGTATTTATTTTTTATTTTCTTTTAATTTTTTATTGACTAGAAAATAATATTTTAGACTTTGTATATTAGTGATTTTTTTACAAAAAGGTATATAAAAAAAGATAGAAAAAAAACTAAACAATTTAAAGTATATAAAAGACAAGAGTGACGGACTATCCTTTATTTTTTTTTATTATTTTTTTACTGACTAGGAAATAATATTTTAGACTTTTTTTATTAGTGATTTTTTTTTTACAAAAAGGTATATAAAAAAGATAGAAAAAGCTAAACAAATAAAAGTATATAGAAGAATAGAGGGACGGACTACCCTATATTTATTTTTATTTTATTTTAATTTTTTATTGACTAGAAAATAATATTTTAGATTTTGTTTATTTGTGATTTTTTTTTTACAAAAATGTATATAAAAAAGATAGAAAAAAACTAAACAATTTAAAGTATATAAAAGAAAAGAGGGGTGGACTATCATTTATTTATTTTTATTTTTTTATTAATTTTTTATTGACTATGAAATAATATTTCAAACTTTTTTTACTCCCTACGTCCTAGAGTAAGATTTTTAGTTTTTTTAGTTGTTTGTCAGTTTGAGCAATATGGTAAATACTTTAGTAGGGGTTGGGGTAAAGTAAAAGCATTATTAATATTTTCTAAAGGTTAAATTATTATTATTATTATTATTATTATTATTATTATTATTATTATTATTATTATTATTATTATTAAATATTTTTCTCTTAATTAATTGAGTAACTCTTGTGAAAAATTAGTTTTTTCAAAATGTTACAAAAAAAACTAGTTTTCAGAATCGTTCATCACTCTTATTAATTAGACTTGATGCTTTAAAACTAGTTTTTTTCTTATGTTACAAAAAAAACTAATTTTTTACAAGATTTTGACTAATTATTACTATTATGTAATATTTAATTATCAATAATATTAGTAAACATTTCTTTACATATATGATAATAATTTAGGATGTGCATGAAGTTTAGGATAATTAATATAGGATTTAGGGTATAAAATATATGATAAATGGTTTAGGGTATTTTTTTTTTTTTTTTAAGAATCAGGAATGACACCTCGGAGATTTTATTCACATAAATCCAATCTCTAAAGCCAAAAACAGATAAAATAAATGGCCCAAAAAAACCATACTAAACTATTCCAAACCAAGGCCAAACCAGACCAAACAATACCCTCCACCAAACCAGGCCCAATCCAAAGACCAAAACACCAGCCCAATCCGCCTTGAACCACCAAAAACCATCCAGCCCAGCCCAGCCAAGAGGTCACATGAAGCGATCACATCCTTTTTTCTTTTTTTTTTCTGTTGCTCTCGACATTGCAAGAGGTCACCTGAGGCGACCGCATGGGAAAAAAAAAATCGGCATGTGGTCATCACCGCATTTTTCCTTTATTTCTTCCGGTAATTCGGCAATCCAAGAGGCCACACCATGCGATCGGCATGCAATATTATTTTTTTGTATGAGGTCACACCATGCGACCGCATGAGAGCTTTTTCCAGATTTTGTTGCTGAATCCACATCAAAGCCAAAATGACCCAAAAAATATGTCCCATATCAATGTCGCTCCGCATAAATACCCAAATCATCAAACCTCAATGCAATTATCACCTCCCCAGGCAAAACATTAGCCATATCATACCTCATATGTTGTCGATGAACATGCGTCACTGCCGCTAGACGATCCGCAACCCCATTTGCTTCCCTTAGAATATGTCGAATGCCAAAATCACCCAACAACCTCCCACATTCCCTTATCTCATATGAATATTGTCAAGGACCGGAAAAACTACCTCTCAAAATCCCGACCGCCACCAAAGAGTCAGACTCCACCTGAACTGAAAACAACTGAAGCTCCCGGCACAAACGTAAACCATCCCTCAATGCAAAAATCTCCGTCTGCATGTTAGTGCCCATCCCATAGTAATTGAAAAAGGCATGAATGAAATCACCCCTCCAATCTCGAATGACACCTCCTCCCGAGCACTCCTCATATACCGAGGAACCATCCGTGTTGAGAGTGTAACCGTAAGCATGAGAAGGCTCCCATCGCAATGTTCGTCTCCTCCTAATCTTCACCTCGGCCACCCTTAAACCCATATTGACCAAAATCAAACTTGCTTCTGATGTCGGTTTTCCCTTAGGAATCATGTGTTGGAAAAATATGTGTTTTTGAAGAAAATAATGTATTATTTCCTAAATGGGTTGTTTATTAAATGACCAAATTGATTGTTGGATTGCATTCTACTCCATGAGTACATTGAAATCATATATTAATTTGTCCAAAATGGTTGACAGATGAATGAGATATTAAGGCTCAAAGTAAATGGGTTGAAAGGGGAAAATGTGGTTATCTCACATTGGAAAAAGATGGAAAAGTGGGTTAGTTTATATACTCCTACACTTTAGTAGGGAGTAAGATTGTGTACATAGAGGCTCTCTCTCTCTCTCTCGTGCACAGGTGCGCAGGGGGGTGCAAATCATGGACCGAAATAGGCTTCGGGCTACCGAACTCATGTACCTGCGGACACGAATGTAGCTCCGAAATAGCCTGTCCGCGCAAGCCCACTTTTTGCATTTTTTTTCAAACTTGACCCAATGTAACTGGCAGTGAGGCGGTGAGGCGACCGCCTGGACCTGGCTCGTGCGGCCGCCTGGACGCAAGTAAGGATGCCCTGTTTGAGCACCAATGAGGCGGGCGCCTCGTTCCCAGCAGCTGCATACGTCAGGAAATTTCCAACGCCAGAAACATGCTTAAATGTTGTGTAACTGCCGCAAGGAATTCAAAAGGCCATGTAACTGCCTTGAGCTAATTGATTGAGTCAATTTATGTCAATAATGGAATTGATTAAGAAATTAAAACATTGCTTTAATTTTTCGGGCAGTTTTCAATTCCTTGGAAAATATACAAAAGGGAGAACATATCAAAAGAAAAACACAATTTTTTCAGAATCTCCACACTCATTTTTCGCAGCATATTGATAATCTTTTCCTTGGCCTCTTGCATTGCATTCGTGGTGATATAGTCCAAGCATCTGACTTTAGTTCGCCGGAGGTCCTATTGTGCAACCACCGTCCGGTCAATCCGTTTCATCCTGGGAGGCAATCGTTCCGTACAATCTCAAGCACAACGTGGTGAGGGGGCGAAATTTGTCTTAAGGAGAGTGTGATTTCACACGACTCGGACTTCAACGACAGATCCATTTTCTTCTCTTTTCTTTTATATTTCTGTTTTAATTAGTTTTCTGTAATTTCCAATTATTTTGTAATAGTTATTCCAACATCATGAATGAACACAAATCCACCAAAGCATTTTGCACCCCATCAATAATAGCCCTAAACTCCATCTGTTTACCTTCGAAGACCATCTTGCATCTTGCCTTCCACAAACCCCAGCAAACAAACAGCATAGTCCCCATACGCACCAAACCAAATTTAAAAGCATTATTACAAGGTATCTATAGTATAAATGAGGGTGGTCCTCTATTGTTCAATGAACAGTTTCAACGGCGGAAATTCCCATTTTGCCCTCACTATTTTGTCCATTTCCCATTTTGCCCTTAAAAAAATAAACTAATTAATTAAAAAAAATTTAAAAAAAAAATTAAAAAAAAACGTGGCCTTGGACACGGGCATGTGCTAGTAAGGTATATGGCAAATAGTTTAAGGTATGAGTTAGGGTATGAGATATACTCCCTCCGTCCCAGGAAATCCGTCACTTTTTACCCAAAATGTCGTCCCGTTTGAAGCGTCATTTTTCCTAAAATGGAAATGTTTTATTAATATTCTATTATCCCACTAACTATTTCCTCCACTCATTCTCTCTCCTAAAACACTATTACACTCACAACACTTTTTAAATTTACTATTTCCTCCACTAATTCTCTTTCCTCTTTTCAAATTACACTCACAACATTTTTTCTTCTCACTTTTTTCCTTAATTTGTGTGTCGGGCCTAAAATGGTGACATATTTCTTGGGACTGAGGGAGTATTGGATTTAGGATTTAGTGTTTAGTGAGTGGTTTATATTATAAGATTTAGGGTATAGAGATATACTCCCTCCGTTCCAGTCCAGTGTCCACTTATTTTCCTTTTGGTCTGTCTCAGTCCAGTGTGAACTACCATAAATGGTATGTCCTTTAATATTTTATATTCTCCCTATCCCACCCACTCATTAACTCCACTCATTTTTCATCACACAATTTATTCAACCAACCTACTATTTACTTCACTCATTCCCTCTCTTCATTTTCTACCACACATTTTCATTATTTTAATAATATTTCTTAATTAACGTACCTTGATCAATGGTGCACACTTGGGTGAGACGGAGGTATATACTCCCTCCGTCCCAACAATTACTTCCACTTTTTTAAAAATCACGCAAATTAAGAAAATGGGAGGGAAGTAAAGATGTTGTGAGTGTAATTTGAAAATAGGAGAGAGAATGAGTGGAGGGAATAGTAAATTATAATAGTGTTGTGAGTATTAAAATAATGAGGAGAGAGAATGAGTGGAGGAAATAGTAAAGATTCCTTTGCCAAAAAAGGAAAGTGAAAGCTATTAGCGGGACACCCAAAATGACAAAAAGGGAAGCTCTTATTGGGACGGAGGGAGTATATTTTAGGGTATGGCAAATAATATTCCTTCATTATTCCAAACCCATCTGTTATATCACTATACTCACACCATTTTAATATTACCATATTTGTTGCTTCGGGAGTTGAAACGCAAAATACATAAAGCACTTTTACCTTTGATTATCAAAGTAATTGATCATTCTAAGGGATTGTTTTACTAAGGATGGTCTATTTTATGTGTAATGATTTATATTTTTTAATATATGTGAAATTTCTAAGAAAAAAAATAAGTATTTTGAGACATAAA
This sequence comes from Adenophora triphylla var. japonica, assembly GCA_022495995.1. Taxonomy (NCBI): domain Eukaryota; kingdom Viridiplantae; phylum Streptophyta; class Magnoliopsida; order Asterales; family Campanulaceae; genus Adenophora; species Adenophora triphylla. Next base: position 48,117 of record JAFEMH010007939.1, on the reverse strand, counting down.
GTATTCACTTCCGTTACCAAAAAATTATTATAGCTTAAACTGGGATGGAGGGAGCATATATTTTATGAAAATAATTACATCTGTAAAAAAAATGGAGTTTTCATCAAAAACTATCTTAAAAATGCAATTTACAAAATAAAAAAAAAAAAATACGTAAGTATGATTTTACAAAAAAACTATTTTTTTTTAATTGGCAAAATTTTTGTATTTATAACTGATAAATGCATTTATCAGTTTTATCAGTTGTTTAATCAAATATCAAGCACAAAATAGTTTTTAAAAATTGATAAATGTCATTTAAAAAAAAAGAACAAAATATAATTAAAAAAATTAAAAAAAGGAATTTTTGTAATATTAAAGAGTTTTTTGTAATATCCAACTTGTATGATTTTCTTGTAATATCCATTTTTCAAAATTAGTTTTTGGTAAATGCCACTAAAAAAAATATACTTCCTCCGTCCCACTCGGATTAGAACATTCTCAAAATTGATTTTTTTTTTTTATTAGTGGGACTCACTTTCATATTTAAAACAAATTTACACTCATTAGTCTCCACCTCATATTCTCTCCCCTGCCTTACTTTAATACTTACAACAACTACTAAACTAATAATTTTTCTTAATAGCCGTATCCAACTCAAAAAATTTATATAGAGTGAGACCGAGGGAGTATATACTCCCTCCGTCCCGTTCGAAAAGACACAAATTTTCTTTTTGGGCGTCCCATTTAAAAAGGCACTTTCCCAAAAAGGAAAGTTTTTATTATTATTTCACCCACTCATTCTCTCTCCTACTTTACTTTTACACTCACAACATTCTCTCTCCTAACTATTCCTCCCACTCATTCTCTCTCCTATTTAATTTTTCATACTCACAACATTTAAATTTTTTCTCTTTTTTACATCATTTTCCTTAATTTGCGTGCGAGGTTGATTTTGTGCCTCTTCGGACGGGACGGAGGGAGTATATATTAATACAATGAAATTTGCTTTATTCTTTTTATTTATTTTTTTTTCTGGAAGCAAAGGTTGGTAAAGATGGAGGCATGAATCATAAAGAACTGGATGGTTAGACGTGACCACGGTTAATTAACCGCGGTTAACCGGTTAATAACCGGCGGTTAACGAAGGTTAAAATCATTAACCGGACTTAACCGTTAACCGTTAAGTCACGGTTACGGTTAACCGGTTAACGGTTAATCCGGTTAACCCGGTTAATAAACGGTTAATTATTTTTTTTATTTTTTTTTTCAAGAATGTCGATTTTTATCTAAAGTTAAAAAAATAACTTTTTAATAGTTTTTTGAATAAAAAGTTAAGTTTTTAACACTTTTTGAAAAAAGCGGTTAAATATTTAACGGTTTACGTTAAATATGTAGCGTATATATATTGTTTTTTTTTTTTTTGGATAAATAAAACTATTTTAAATAGTTGTTAAGACTAATATTTTTTGCAAAAAGTTATAGAAAAATAGGTATGAATTTTTAAAGAAATGAAAACTTAACGGATTTAAAAGAAACGGAAGTATATAAAGAGAAAACTTAACTTTTTTGAATAACCGACGGTTAATTAACGGTTAAGTTAACCGGTTAATTAACCGGCGGTTAACCGGCGGTTAACCGGAGTAAAAATTTCTTAACCTTTGTTAACCTCGGTTACACGGTTATCGGTTAGGCGGTTAAGGCGGTTAGACGGTTAACGGTTTAGGCGGTTAAAATCCGGTTATTAACCTTACGGTTAGCCGGTTAACGCTTAATCTTGGACACGTCTATGGATGGTTGAGCATTTCTATGTGGAAATTAATAAAAGTGGCCTGGGAAGGTGGAGCATTGCATTGCATGGCCTACTATTCTTTACTCCTAATGGGCAGGCTCCTAATGGGCAGGCGTGGATCCGAAATTTTGAAATTGTGTGGTCTTAATATTTAAAAAATAATATTGTAAATAATAAAACAATGAAAAATAATTTCATACATATAAAAAAAAAGTTACATATAATCAATGACTATGATAAAAAAAATCAAAATTTTAAAGAAATCAAAGCTCACGTCAAATAGGGTTGGACCTGCTGCTGCAATGGGCTTTGTTTAATTCCTTCCACAACTCACTAGTAGAATTTACTTCTCTCCACCTTGGATGTTCCCTTCATCAATTTGCACACACTCTACTGTATGCCATATGGATTGTTTTCTTTCTTTTTTTATTCCCATGTTGTCAAATAATTGAAATGCAGAGTTTCAAAAAATAAATGAAATATTGCGAACAATTTTGTGTCTCGTTCATAAATTTTCCAAATCCTAAATTTTATTTAGGCCGTTAGATACTTGATACTTTTCGTTCAAAAATGATAAAGTAAACTATTACTACTAGGGGTTAGGGGGGTTAGGGGTGTAAGTGGTTCGGTTCAAATCGCGGTTCGAAGTCGAATCAAATCAAATCATGCGATTTAGTTCGGTTTTCAAGCAATAGTGGTTTGGTTTGGTTCGGTTTCAAAAAATTGTCAAACCGTGTGGTTCGATTTGATTTGTGGTTTGAACCCCCAAACCACGGTTCGAGACCGCGAGACCGAACTAATAAACCGAACAAATAAATCAAACCAACAAACTGTTTGATATTAACCGTATATATGTATATCTTTTATTTTCAGCTTAAATTTAGATTTGAAAAACCCTAATTATATTCATGAGTTTTAGCCCATAACCTTTTTTTCTTTTGGTTAATTTTCTTGTAATAATGTTAATTGACTATTTAACACATAGCATTACAAGTACTAAAATGACATGTTTTTGTTATAAACATTGAAGCACAATTTCAAGTTTTGTTTAAGAGTCGGTCTGGGGAGAAACGCGTTTCTCCGTGTTTCTGGAGAAACGGGGCTTGTTTTGTCGCGCGACATAATAAGCCAGTTTCTGGATATACTTTCATCAGCTTCTGGATATCCAGAAGCTTTGGAAGGATATCAGGAAGCTTTGGAAAGGATATCCGGAAACCAAATATTTTTCTGGATATCCTTTCAAAGCTTACGGATATCCGAACATTGAATATGGATATCAGGAAGCTTTGGAAAGGATAGCGGAAAAAATTTGATTTACGGATATCCTTTCCAAAGCTTACGGATATCCTTTCCAAAGCTTCTGGATATCCAGAAGCTTTGGAAAGGATATCCAGTTGTGGTGGCTAAGTATGTCGCGCGACAAAACAAGCCCCGTTTCTCCAGAAGCGACGGAGAAACGCGTTTCTCCCCAGTTTTTGTGTTTGTTTAAATACTGAATCTCTTATGTATATTATGTCTGAAAAATTTAAACAAACATGACAATGAATTGTGTAGTCTGAAATTATTTTCTAATTAATGTTTTAAGCAATGTTCTATTTCATGGTTTAAAACGTGGTTTGAATTATGATTTAAACGCGCGATACGAAATGTAAAATCAAACCGCAGTTCAATTTGAATTGTTTTATGAATCGATTCATTTTAAAATTTTTCGAAATCAATTACTAGTGATTCGCTTCATAAATTGGCTTAAATCGAATCATTTACAACTCTGCTCACCACTAGCTAGATAAAATCATAAGGGCGAAAAGCTCACCACGAGGGCGTTAGATACTGTGGCACAGGATTGACTTCTCTTCCACCGACGGCCCCAAAATTAACGAGGCGGGTTGTGGGCGTATGATCTGGCAAGGATTGTACAGTTGGTAGGGTGGCGGAAGGTTAGTTTGTTGTAAATTTTGTCCAGTCTACGTGGATGCAAATTCTAAAGGAAGCTTCTTCTGCTTTTTCATTCCATTTTTTCTCCTCTTTTTTTTTTTTTTTTTTAAGGGACAACTAGGATGGCAGTCCTAAAACCTAATTTTGATGCTTATTTTAAAGTCCTTTCATCTCCAAAATTTTATTAAATCCTTATCAAAATATCATATTTAGGACTTTATTTAGGAAAGGGTTAGGACAAAACGGTGAAATCATTGTATCTCCAATAGATAAATATTTAAAAAAACAATTAATACCCTATTAAATAACACGGGGGCCATGAAAATTATTGGTGAGATATTAAATTTTTTGCATGAGATAGTGATTTAATTTTGATTTAAATTTATTTAAATTTTTATATAATTATTTAGAAAATTTTAACTTTTATTAAAAAAATAATTATTATATTTCGAAATTATTTAGAAAATTTTATTTTTTGACAAAAAATAACTAATTAAATAATTATTAAATTTCAAAATTATTTATCATATTAAAATATTAATAAATTATTAACTTAAAAAAACTAATTTGATACCTAATTTTTGATACTCATTGTTGGAGATGTTTTTTGGTACCTATGCAAATACTTTTAGGACTAGGACTACTGTTGGAGTTGCCCTTAGAGAATCCGCGATTAACACCAACGAATATGTCGGTTTTTATGAACTATCATTTTTATTATATTAATTTTTTTCATAAATAAATCTAATCAATGAGTTTTTAAATTAAAAATAAACATTTTTTTCTTTATTTTTATGAAAAAACTTCCTAATTTTTTTACTATCTTGAAGCAAATTACTAAATTTTCACAATTTTTTCATATTAAATCATTAAATATTAAACAATAATTCAATGTCCATTTCGGGGAGGATAGCACAACTCAACTTGCTCACTCTCTCTCTCTCTCTCTCTCTCTCTCTGACTTTGACTTTATTCAGTTTTCACTAAACTCCCAAGCGTCACTCATTCTCTTCTCAACTTCCACACACACGACACGGCTTAGAGAGAGAGAGAGAGAGAGAGAGAGAGAGGAGGAGGGAGAGGGAGAGAGAGAGAGAGAGAGAAACTAAACCAAATATTATGCAAGAACAAAAACCTCCATTTTCTGATTAGAAAAAAAAAAAGAAGCCAGAGTCAGTGTGTGTATGAAATGGGCTTAATTGCAAAGGGGAAAAACAGCACTGAAGGTTGGGGAATGGGTTTTTTCTTGGTATTTTTCCCTGAAGAAGAAGAAGATGAAGCCGCCATTATCAACAATAGCAACAACAGCAGCAGCAGCAGCAAGAAGAAGGCTCAAACAATTAGTGTCGTTAATACCCTTTTGAAAAGAACAAATTCCAATCAAATCCTCACCAAAGCACAGTCCACCATTTCAATTTGTGCTCTCCTCATCTTCCTCACTCTCTTGCTTTTTACCCTTTCCACATTTGAGCCTAATTCTTCTCCCCAATTCATTAATAGTAGAAGACATCTCTCTTCAAATTTTGGAAAAAACAAAGAGAGTTATGATCATGCTTTGCAAGGTTTGGGGACTCTGTATACGAGAGGGACCAGAGCTATGGCAGACCTCGTGATTTGTCACGTTCCCGAATCCGTTTCTGTAAGGGAACTCCAATTGTTCTTGCGGCTATTTCACCGGTCGAATTTGCCAACCAAATCGGACCTATTGTTCATCTTTCCGGCGACTTCGACGGCCTCATTTGATGCGGTCATTCGGGAGGAAACTGAGTCGTTCTTGAAACTCGTTCAAAAATTTCAAGAAATGGGTAGTGGGAACACGAGTGTTGACTCGGCGGTGAGTTTTGACGTGACCCAGTTGGTGAAATCCAGCAAGAAAGAGGTGGAGAGGGCGGAGACGATATGGGGCCGGAAAATTCGGAGCAATATAAGCGAAACCGGTGAGTCTGAGTTGATTCGTCCGAGTTACGGGTCGGTGGTGAGTTTCGATGTCGGCGAGCTTGACCCGGAGAACTCGCTATCCGGGTTTCTGGATCACGTTCCAATGAGTCTGAGGAGGTGGGCATGTTATCCAATGCTACTCGGCCGAGTCAAGAAGTATTTCAAGCACATTATGTTGGTTGATGTCAAAGAAGTTTTGCTACTCGGTGACCCACTCGGCCGAGTCAGGAGCAAGAGTCCCGAGTCAGTACACTTGTCAACACTTCCAAGCAAGCATGGAAGAAAGAACTCGGACCGGAATCACCAAAAGCCGGTCAACCCGGCCATCATAATGGGTGGAGGTAGAGGAATCCGACGGTTATCGGCGGCAATGCTACCGGAAATCGTACACGCCTCCACCGCAACTCAACACAAGCGGAAAAGCCCGGTGACCGAGTCGGTACTCTTGAACCAACTCGTGGGGAATGAATATGTTTTGAAGAAGATAAATTTGGTTACATCGGCCGAGTCGGTTCCAGAAGTGAGTTCACTCAGTGGGTTGAGAGCGGGTCATAGAATGGGTTTGTTAAATCATAAGGTGATTAGGAGGGTTAATAGTAATATAGATATTGATGGTATTATTATGAAGCATATTTGTTCCTTTTCATTAGATTCCTCAGTTTATAGTGATTGTTAAGATTAAAATAGATACATTTATTATAGTAGTTTAGAGTACCATATTGTATCTGTTCATAAAAGGTATTTATGATTTGTATTGATTAAAGATATAATGGATTTCTATTTATTTTCCCACAGTAATAAATATTGCTGCCTCCGTCTCGGACTAAGAGTTCTATCTAATATTTGCACGCTTATTAATAAAACATTTAGAAATGAGTGAACAATAAATGACAAGTGGGTTGGGGATATAATTATACAAAACACTATTTATGATTCAAGTGAATAAAAAGTAGTGTAGTAAGCATTGATTTATTTGTAGTTTTATGAAAAGAAGAGGGTATAAATGTCAAAAATAATACTCCCTTCGTCCCGTATTACCTTTCCCGGTTGTTTTGAACTCAATCAACCGAGTTCAACTTTGATCAAACTTTAATATCAATTTACTTATCATAATAAAAATCTAAAAATTGTTATCCATAAAATAACCAAATGATTTATCAATAGCAATTATTAAAACTTCATTAGAATGAATAGATTGATATTAAAATTTGATCAAAGTTCATCTCTGTTGACTTGCTACTGTAGCAACTGGGTAAGATAATATGAGACGGAGGGAGTATTCATTATTTGCCATTTTGAGAATAAAGCATAATAGGACTTTTAATCTAGAACGGATCAAAAGGGAAAGTAGAACTCTTAAAATGAGACGAAAGGAGTACTTCCTCCCTCTGTTTGATTTTTTTTTTTTGTTATGATAAAAAAAAGTAACTAATGCATGGTCTAATGTACTCCCTCCCTCCCTAAAAAAAACTAAGTGCACATTTTGTCATTTTGGGCGTCTCAAATTTAAGTGCACATTTCCTAAAATGACAAAAAATCTTTACTATTTCCTTCACCCATTCTCTCTCATATTTTACTTTTATACTCACAACACCAATCAACTTTACTATTTCTTTCACTCATTCTCTCTCCTATTTTTTACTTTTACACTCACAACACTTTCTCCATTATCCACTTTTCTTATTTTACGTGCAAAAATCCAAATGTGCACGTAGATTTGGGAGGAGGAAGTATTATTTTTCATATGTCTTTATTTTTATTTTTTTTTAGAAAAATACTCCCTCCGTCCCAATAAAAGCTTCACTAATTACCCAAAAGGGCGTCCCGTTAGAAGCTTCACCTTTCCTTTTTTGGCAAAGAATCTTTACTATTTCCTCCACTCATTCTCTCTCCTACATTATTTTAATACTCACAACACCATTATAATTTACTATTTCCTCCACTAATTCTCTCTCCTATTTTCAAATTACACTCATAACATTTTTTTTTCCCTCTCATTTTCATAATTTGCGTGCCCACCCAAAAGGGTGAAGCACTTATTGGGACGGAGGGAGTATTTAATTTGAGATTAAAAATGAATAATTAATTAGGAGGTGTGGGGGTGGTTGGGGGGGGTGTGTGTGTGTGTGTGTGGAGGAGAAGGCTGTAAGTTTAGCTGTCGCGTGCACACACAGAGTACAGTACAGTCATGGAGAGAATGTGAGGCAACTACGCGTAGGGAGAGAGAGAGAGGGAGCATTGATTAGTTGCATGTGCAATGATCCTTTTTTTCTCTTATTCGTTCCACCTTGTTTGGATTACAGTTTTCCTTCTCTTTCCGTTAAAGCATGAGAGAGGGAGAGAATTAGAAAAACGAGCCCTTGTCGCTTTTCAACCATTGACACCCTTGTTACAACCAAACAAACCCCTATTATTCCATTAATCTAACCCATTACTAAATTAATCTTCTTCTTTTTTCTTTTTTTTTTTTTTTTTCAAATTACAAAACTTCAAATTAATCGTAAAATACTACTACCAGCTAGACATGCTCAAAAATATCCGGAACGGAAATTCGCTAGAATTGAAATCGTAAAAAAATCGTGAATTGTTGGAATCATAATCGGCGGTTCCACGGTTCGAATATGGGTACACCATTTTCAGAACCGTGAAATCCGTGACTTTGAAACCATGTAACAACTAGTTTTTTGTTATTATTTAGTTAATAAACTAACTAAATTTATTAAAAAAAAACTAACCAAATTCGTTAAAAAACTAACATTTTCTTATAAAATCTATCATTTTAAATGAATTTTATAATGAAACTAATGAATTTTGTAGTTCTATTAATTAGTTAACTATTTTCAGTTACATTGTATTTTAAATATATATATATATATATATATATATATAAATAATTAAAAATAATAAATAAATGAAAACAGTAAAAACCATGAAATCGGGAACCGGAAATCGGCGGTTGAAATCGTGAACTGGGAATCGGAATTACACGGTTCGAATACGGTTTCCGTTTCCACAGAACTGGGAACCAGCGGTTCGGAATCGGAAATCGGAAACCGTACCCTTATGAGCACGTCTACTACAAGCTAAATATGAATTTTCCAAATATATTTTGAAAAAATTCCCCTTTACCCACACATTTCAGATCTTATCCCATCAAAACCCAATCCAAATAAAAAAAGTCAATCTCCTTTTTTATTCCAAATCAATATCCCTTAAAACCCCATATGCTATGAGCCGGCCCTAATTATTAACGGAATAGAGTATTTCCGTCTAGTTATCAAGAGCAATTTCTCTCTCTCCTCTTTCTCTCTCACACTTTGTCCGTGTGTTTCTGCTCCCTCTGTAATTCCAAAATTTCTCCCATTGAATTAAAAATCCACAATCAACTCCAAAGCCAATTCACCAATTAACACAAAAACTCATGCAAATCAATCAAATTCAACTTAAAGCAACAACAAAGAAAACTCAATTCCTTATCCAATGTTTCAGTAATTGTGCAATTGAATCAATAATATGGATACCCTTTTAACCTCGGAGCGAGAAGAATTGATCATCGAAGAAACCTGAGCCACTAATCAGCGACTTACGGGTATTCTTTGAATTTTCAAATGATCTTCATAAATTGAATGAGAAACCCAATACTTCCCACAACCCTTTTCTTCCAATAAATATTCAACGCGTGTTCTTTCAATATATATAAAGCAGAACTGTAATATAATTGCAAAAATAATACCAGTAGGATTGCCGGCAGAGGGCTCAGTCAAAAGAAATGGCACGCACCAAGAAAGCCTACAAAAGTTGGCACGCACACACACCCTAATCCTGCAATGCGGTGAACGGGGAGGAGAGAATGAAATGAGTTAGTAGTAGGGGTGGAACTTTGAAGGAGTCTTCTCTTTCTCTCTCTAAAAATTCAATCTTTCTATTTCTCTCTCTCTATCTCTAAAACAGAATGAATGTGTGTATGTTATGTAAGCATTTGTTTTGTTGGGGAGCAAGTTGCGGTATGTTTGGGGAGCAAGATTATTATCTAGGTTTTCTTGATAATTGATTGAAATTTGGTGTTTGAATTTCTTGCTCTTTTTGAATTTTGTTTTAAGGAAATTTGGTTTGTGGGTTTGAAATTGGGTTTTCAAGAGTTCAAATTTAGTGTGTGAATTTCTCACTTTCGAATTTGAATTTGGTCATTTTGACTCTTTTCTGTTGTTGTTTATGATGTTGTAGATGACTTATAGCAGGGCTTATACCTTTTGCTATAAGATCTCTTATTAGTGTTGTTGTTTATGTTGTTGTTTGATGGTATAAGACCATGTGTTATTATTCTTACAATTTGTGTATGACTAATAATAGGTCTTATACCTGTTACTATAAGACCTCTTATTAGTGTTTTAACATTTTATTGTTGGTTCTATATCAGTTGCTATAGGACCAATTAAAGGGCTTATAGCTTTGTATATGATGTTGTCAGGTCATATACCAGTTGCTATAGGACCAATTAAAGGGCTTATAGCTTTGTATATGATATTGACAGGTCCTATACCAATTGCTATAGGACCATTCAAATGTCTTATAGCTTTATATATGATATTGACAGATCTTATAACAATTGTTATAGGACCAATTAAAGGGGTTATAGCTTTGTATATGATATTGCCGGAGTCCTATATCGATTCTTTATAGGACCATTGAAAGTTCTTATTGCTTTTTATTTGACATTTTACACCATTGATGCTGAATATTATACATTGATATTCTTTTTAGAATTTTAGTTCTTGGAGTTTTTATATCCTAAAATAGTTGTTGTTAATGTGATTGTGAATGTCGTATAGTCAGTAGGTCCTATATATATGTTATTTCACTTAGCAAATAGCTTTGTATATGATGTTGCTATAAAGCCTTTGAAAGGTCCTATAGCAGTTGGTATAGGACCTTGTAACATGATATACACAACATATTACATGTCATATATATACATGATTTTATATAATTTAGTGCAAACTAGTACATCCCCTTTATAAAATCATAGGCAAAACAAGTGGACATACGATGAAATGCATAATAGAGCGGGTCCTATATCACTTGCTATAGGACCATCAAAAGGTCTTAAAGCTTTGTATATGATGTTGCCAAGTCCTATAGCACTTGTTATAGGACCATTTAAAGTTCTTTTAGGTGTGTAATTGATGTTGTCAGGTCCTATACCGGTTCTATATGATCATTGAAAGGGCTTATATACGTGTATTTGATGTTGCCGGGTCATATACCGGTTGCTTTATAGGACCATTCAAAGGGCTTATATTTGTGTATTTGATGTTGTCAGGTCCTATACCAGTTGCTATAGGACCAATTAAAGGCCTTATATCTGTGTATATGATGTTGTCAGGTACCATACCATTTGCCACATTGTTATTCACAAAAAACAATAAATCAAGTGTCTCAAAACAAAATTTTTCACCTGATGGCGGGTCTATACCAGCTTGCATAAGACACGATAAAGGCCCTTTCTCACAATTGATGAACAAGGTCAAAATTCAATTTAGGTTTGAATGGATAATGAAATAATTTTTTTATTCCAAAATAAAAAAAATTAAAAAAAAACAATAACAAGAACACTCACAGACTTTCTCTCTCACAACAACTCTCTCTCTCTCTCTCTAAACGGATTGGAACTCTCTCTCTCTAAACGCAAAGCGTCCTCACCGGCTACCTCCCTCAATCGTCTCCTTCACCTCAACCTAGCCTCTCCCTCTCCGGCCAAGACAACTACGGATTCTCTCCCTCACACCAAACCAACCGGCGACATTCAATTCCCCCTCAACTTCCAACACCGCTCCAAATCAACCATGCTCGATCTCCCTAAATTGAAGCTGATAGCTTCGATTGAGGCTTCAATGATGTCGATTAGGGTTTGATTTTGGTTGGGAGAGTGATTCGCACCGGTTAGAGAGAGAATGAGAGGGTTTTTTGATGATTTTGATTTTTTTGATAATGAGAGGCTACGTGAGGTTAAAAAAAATTAACAGCGCTTATGTCCGTTAAAGGTTGGGGTTTAGTGGGATTTTCATCTCAAATGGGTTAAAATGGCTTACTAATCTGAATTATGGGTTTAAGAGTCCTTGACTCATATATTTTTTCCTAAAATAAATGTGCATATTATTTAATTATCATTTAATGTGATTGTACAATTTTTAAAATTTTTAAGTAGACTGGCCAAAATTATAAGAGTATGTCTGCTGAGAAACGCGTTTCTCCGTCGCGTATGGAGAAACGGGGTTTGTCGCGCGACATACTTAGCCAGTTTCTGGATATCCTTTTCAAAGCTTCTGGATATCCAGAACATTGAATATGGATATCCAGAAGCTTTGTAAAGGATATCCAGAAACTAAAATATTTTTTCTGGATATCCTTTCCAAAGCTTCTGGATATCCAGAACATTGAATATGGATATCCAGAAGCTTTGAAAAGAATATCCAGAAAAAATATTTTGATTTCTGAATATCCTTTTCAAAGCTTCTGGATATCCATATTCAATGTTCTGGATATCCAGAAACTGATGAAGTGATATCTAGTTGTTGTGCCTAAGTATGTCGCGCGACAAACCAAGCCCCGTTTCTCCATACGCGACGGAAAAACGCGTTTCTCCCCAGATTTTGTGAAATTATAAGATCTTCAACCAGCGTTACTAATTAGTTCGTGGGTTACATTTTGAGAACTTGTTCAAGAAGTTTCTCTCTATTTCAGGGTAAATTAAGGTTCTTATATACTTCCGTAGTCCCGCTACAACCTGCACACTTTTTTCATTGGGCGTTCTATTACAAACTTCACACTTCCTAAAATGGCAAAAAATCATTACTATTTCACCCACTAATTCTCTCTCATACTTTATTTGTATACTCACAACATCAATTAAATCACTATTTTCTACCCCACTTTCTCTCTCCAACTCACTTTTCGTACTCACAACATTTTCTCCACTAACTTTTTCTTTAGTTTACGTGCAAACAGTAACTGTAAACTTTGTAGCGGGACGAAAAGAGTATATTTTAAGTCTATTTCAAAGTAAAGTTTTTAATTTGCTTTATTAGTTAAATGGATATTCACAATAACAACTTAATTATTATTTTTTACCAATTTTCTCTGTCTTAATATAGTTTTCATAATTACAACATTTAATTGTTCTAAATAACTGTGTAAAGTCAAACTAATGAGATGGAGTGAGTATTGTTTTTATTTTGAAATAATTGTTGTTTTAGTAATTCAAATTCCATTTGTATTTTAGATTGGATCATGTTATATTTTACTAATTATTTAAGGGGGTAATGTAAATGAGACAGATAATAAAGTTAAATTTGCTACATTCATTGACATTGTGACTGAACTAAATAAATGTGACAGATCAGGCTCACAGATTGAGTCCAGCTTTCCCCAAATATGGGCCCAATAAGCCTGTCTCCGTGTCTAATGGACTGTACGACCTATTCGCTAAGGCGATCAAGATTTAAGTCCGACCTCCAACAGTTCTAACCTAAAAAACGGTTCAACATACGATCAATAACTTACACATAGTATTCCCTACAAGGCTAGAGTACATGCCGACCTCATCTATATGATTGACCTCGATCTGACCCACCTACGTCCCCTGAACAGCAGATAAGTATGAAAAGCTGGATTCACAGAGACGATCAGGAGCAATCTCTAAAGTCTCGCTTAATTCCTATCAACCTTTCTTATTCGGCCCAACACAATAAATAATCCTCGCATACCACATTCAAAAGGTAACGTATATTTTATATTTAGAAAGCTCTTGTCAATATAGTTTCCCGAAGTACAAATACTTAGCCTCACAACGGATGATATTAGCCGAATACCTCCCCCGACTACTCATTTGTTCACTGATTTCAGATCAATATTGAAATCATCGATATTGTTGAACTAAAAAACTAATCTAATTCGTTTCTGATATCATTATTGATAATATTTTTTAAAAACATGTAACAAGCCCCGAAAATAGGAAAATAATAAAGTTACAAAATTAGGTTTACAAAATAATGTGTCAAGAAAGATTTAGTTGATGCTTTTAATTAGAATCTGACGGATTTATAATCAATATAACCAATAAAATATCATCAACTCATTTTATATTCATCTTTTTATAATCTTCTTTTATACCGCAGCATTATTGCCCGAAAATATGATAACAAATACTCCCTCCGTCCCACTTCAAGGTTTCTACTTTTCTTTTTGATCCGTCCCACTTCAAGGTTCCCTTCCAAAAATGGCAAATTTTGAATATATTTATACCCTTATGATTTAATATATTTACAAAAAAAAAAAAATCATTCATTATACCCTTATAAAGTTAACATATTTATAAAAAAAACAAATCATTAAATTACTATTCCTCCTACTCATTCTCTCTCCTATTAAATATTTTTATCTTTTACATTCTCTCTCTTCTAATATTGACATATTTTTAAAAAAATTAATCATTAATTACTATTTCATATTTCACATTTAACTTTTATATTCTCTCTTTTCTAATTTTCTAAAAAAAAAATAAAAAGCGTGAAATCCACACCAAAAAACCTCGTTGTGGGACTGAGGGAGTACTAAAGAAATAAGTAGACGAAATGCTATATCAGAAAATTTTGGGGGAAACTAGTTTCCCCAAATATTATAAAAAGTCTTATTTTTTATATTAAAGAAAAATTGTACGTGCCTTTATTTCGATTTTTAAAACAAAATTTTTTATAATATTAGGAAGAAACTAGTTTCCCCCAAAATCTACTCACGTTATATTCATTGGTTTACAGAGAATAACAAAACAACCTAATAATACAAGATTATTAATGATGGAGATTGCGGAGATGATAATTAAAGTGGCGGATCAGGCATGTGCCCGGGTTTCCCACTCCCAACATTCATCTTTTTATATTCCCCAAGTCTTATTTTATAAGTTTTAAAAACAAGTCATTTTATATAATATTAAAAAAAAATAACATTATGGTATTGTGAACTAGGACAGGACAGAGAGAGAAAGTGAAACAGAAAATAAGTGAATACTTCCTCTGTTCTATGTGAATGTAAATCATTTTTGTGGGCACAATAACTAAGAAATATTATTAAGATAATGAAAATGTATGGTAAAAAATGAAGAAAGAGAATGAGTGGAGTTAATAGTAGATTGGTTAAATAAATTGTATGGTAAAAAATGAAGAGAGAGAATGAGTGGGTGGGGTAGGGTAGGGTGAATATAAAATAATAAATTTGTTTCTATTTTGGGTAGTTTGCATTTACGTGGGACGGATCAAAATAGAAATAAGTTTACATTCACGTGGGGCGGAGGGAGTATTCAATAGTAATTGTGAATATTACAAATAAATCTGACTATTTAAAAAGTAATTAAAAAATTCATTTTGAGACTTTGTATTTCGATTAAAACACGCAAATTAAACAAATAAATTGTAGATTAAATGGAACGATTGGAATATATTCCATAGGGCCAAAGTACATTTTGACTTCCTTGATGCCCCTGGGGGTAGGGTTACTCTCCCTGCCCACTTATCTTGAATAATAATCAGTATATGCCTATCTTAAAAGTTAAATTTTAGCTTAAACATATAAGAAAAATAATGGTTATCTCAAAAGGAAAATAAAAACATTTCTTTAAAAAAGTATCCCCTTTAAAATTAATACTACTACTATTTATTTTGAGATGGGAGAAATAGCTTTTTCTTACAACATTTAATTTAAGGACAAATTGTAGGGCCTAAACACGAGGGGCGAGGGGTTTTCTATACGGGATCTCATTATTTTTTGCCACATCATAGCCCAATGTGTGAATTTTTCGTTAGTTAAGGGTTTTTTTTATGAAATTTGTTAGAAAAGTCAGTTATATCTCATGTACACGACACGTGATGAGCGGGTTGGATGAGATTGTAATTGATATTAAATATTAGGGGGCTTAGTGTAAATTACGAAATATAAAAGGGCTTAAAAATACAATTTAACCTAACCTAAAACGATTTTTTTTTAAAAAATATAGCTTTTTAAAAATTTATATACCAAAATAACATTTTCAAAAACTTAAGTACCAAACTAGCAATTTTGACTTGAAATTCGGAATTGGTAATTCCAGATTATGAATTCGGAATTACCAATTCCGGAATTGATTTTTTTTTCCAAAATTGAATTTTCCAAAATAATATTTCCGTAAATAGGGGGCGATCGCGCGTTGAAATAGAGCGATCGCTCCTAGTGTACTCCGGCGTTACCAATTCCGGATTCTATTTTTATTTTATTTTTTCCAAAAAAGTAATAAAGCAAATTAATATATTCTGAAAAAAGGAGAGGGCGATCGCGCGTCTTATGGGGCGATCGCTCCTTAGTGGCGTATCTTCAAATCCGGAAATGCAAATTTCGGATTTGCTTTAATTTGAATCCGGGGATGCCATTTCTGGATTCAAATTTTGAATTACTCCACCTACCATTTTTCAGATTGAAACACAGGAAAGAAAGGGAAGAAGAAGGATAGTGTAAGTGCAGTGAGATAGAGAAAGAAAGGATTAAGGAGAAGGAGAAGGAGAAGAGAAGAAGTTTAAAGAGTTGTGAGAGAAAGTGTTAGTTTGGTACTTAAGAATGGTTAGTTATATTTCTTTTTTTAATTTGTTTTGAGTTATTAATTTTAGCTATATAAATTTTTCTAAGAATTTTTATTTGTGCATTTTTATATAATTTGTTGTTAAAACTATTGTGATTTATGTACTTAATTTTTGATTGTCAATGAATTAAACAATTGTAATTTAATTTTTGCCTAGTTAGGATTTTCTTAAGTTAGGTTTAAAATAAAGTGTTTGTTAAAATTACTTTGACAAACATGTTGCAATTTTTCTATTTAAATGTAGCAAAACTTTAAGTCCCATTTAAATTTAATTACTATTAATTTTTTGTATTTCAGATGAATCAACATGAACAACAACAATTTATTGATCCTGGGCCAATCGATCCACATGTATTGACTTCTCAGGATACACATAGATCTAAATATATTTGGGAGGGACAACAGTTAACCAATTTAAGACCTAGGCGTGGTCCAGTACTTCCAGCTAGAGTTGATTGGAGGATAGAAAATAAGCTTATAAATACTGGATTTTATGGAGTGTATTTATTAGGTCATTTACAATATGATTGCCATTTGATTGAGGCTTTGATTGAAAGATGACGTCCAGAGACCCACACTTTTCACTTACCTGTAGGGGAGATGACCATCACCTTAGAGGATATTGGCATGTTGTGTGGTCTTCCTGTAGACGGAATGGCGGTGACTAGTTCAGAAACTAGTAGGAGTGCGGGGGCATGGGTTGAGATTGTTGAGGAGTTATTTGGGGTTGCACCCTCAACTGCAGACATCAAAAGAGGTGGAATGATATCAATGAGATGGGTTCCAGGACACTTCCCTCATTTTGAACAGCTTCCCAATAATGCGTTCGAGCATATGATTGAGACATATACTCGAGCCTACATTTTCTTATTATTGGGGTCATACATTATGCCCGTCTTGTGAGCACCCCAACCCGGGACCTAACACGTGTCCCGAGCTAAGGGAGCTCAAACTAAGAAAATCCATCTAAATTTTTAAAACATTTTGGCCTTTAAAAGAAAACCACTTTTCCAAACTTCCAAATTTAAAATCAAATTGTAAAATCTCTACTTAGAGGAAATCCAACCACAACTTTAATAAACCGATAACTAATCAATTACATTGGAAACCTTAATTAACATCTGTTTAACAAAAGGGTTTTCCAAACAAAATATAAAAGAGGAATACTTAACAAATACTCCTAACAGTCCACTCCTATACTTAACTTGTCAAGCCTCAAAATGCAAAAGTCCACAATGATACCCCGGCCTCACTGGTTCGGGTCACCTGTCTCGGAATCTAAAACAGTAAAGGGAGAGGGGTGAGAATAAATCTCAATGAGCTATTATGCATGCAAAGCAATATGCCATATAAGATGCAACACATCAAAAGACATATCCATATAACCCAAGAGGCTCCTGCCAACCGTCCCATACGGGTTGGAAACAACGACCGGCTCGGCATGAATATATCACAACACATAGGTACGATAAAGTAACACTTAGAAGGATCTCGAGCCAAGGTTTTATCTCCAAAAGGATATACACATCCGAGCAAAGAAGAAGTTGATGAAGCGATTCCGAACCATGAACAATAACGGCACTCACAGGGACTCGGACACGCGAGCCCTATCCCTAGTGAAAACTAGACCATCTACCTCAAAAGGAGATGCTAGCCCACAAATCCCACGCAAGTGGGGACAAACTCGGCAATGTATGAATTATAATGAACTCGGCTCGGTGCCATTATAAATCCATAACATTGCCCAACAAACAAATAAATCAATACCTAGGATTTACATAACTAAGCACAGTAATAACATACTTGCTTAACCAAACATTGTATGATCCAAAGTAGGGATACATACCACGATAGAATATCATAAAGATAGCAATATAAATCCACAAAGGGGATAACAATAGCCACATGGTAGTATATACTCATGCCCAATCAATATCAAAGTGCCACAGTTTATGAGCACACTAAACAACATCAACAACAATATATATAGGTAACACTAAGTAAGGGCACGAGGTATCATTAACCTACCCTACAATTTCCATATACAAGGGTACAAGGCCCCTATGAAGGTTCAAGTTCAATTACCAAGTAGCTTAATGGTGAAACCTATAGATTCTACACTAGTGCAAACTACTCACCAAAGGTATGGGGTAAGTAAGGCCACTATGTATCATAACCATTCCTTCATATTTCTTATATAACATCGAATAACCTAAATGAAAGTTCAAGATCTATTTCCCAAGTTGGAACTATTTTGGTGAAGTCACAATTCAAGCCTCTCAACCATTTTCGGAACAATGATTAAACTACTTCCACAATTCCATTTTGATCACTTAAGATGTCCTTATGTAGCCAAAGTATTCTACTTTAATCTAGGTTAAAAGGATTTCATTATGGTTCGAGTTTGATTAGGTTTGAATAGCTATAAAGTTGAGGTGAGAAAATCTGGCCAGGGGACGACTCGTCCCCCAGGGCACGACTCGTCCCCAAGTTACCCCCCACTGAACCTGGCGTCCCCCTATAGGTCACGACTTCCCTTTGTCCAAGGGACGACTCGTCCCTCAGCCCAGAATTTGTAAAACCGCAGCAACAACAACCATTCCTCAAAAATCCCAAGGATCCAACCAAAAGCATTCTAAGTTATAAATAAAAAGGGACATTTCCAACTTTGTTAACTTCAATCTACCCACTTAACTCCATGAAACCATGTCTTAAACCTAGATCAATTCAACATCCATAAATCATAATTTTTCTATAAAACAAACCAAGTTCCCATTCAACCCCTTACCTCATTTAAAACTAAATTTCCTAGTTTAACTCCACCCATTTCTTAAATACATTCTTCAACTTCCAAGAAGGTTTCTAAAGCCTCAAACAACCATTATAAAAATCAATCACAATATCAAACATTCATGAGCATACAAAGAAAGAAAGTCATAATAACTCACCTTTGGATTTTATAAGGAAAGATTGATCTTGATGGGTTCCTCTAGGTGGTTGAACTTCAATGGTACTCTTGGACTTGATTTTGGTGAAGAAATGCCTTGAACTCAAACTTGGGAGAAGGGGCTTCCATGGAGGTTTCTTAGATTTCTCTAGGAAGAAGAAGAAGTAAAATGAAGGAGAAGGAGGAGAAGTAGAGTGAGGAGGAGTAGAAAAAGGGGGGGGGCCGGATGGAGGGTATGGGGGAAAGGAGAGGGAGACACTTGGGGGATTTGGGAGTGAAGAGGGGAATTGGCCCCCCTCTACTAAAAGGCTTACAACAATTATTTAAATCATTCCCCAAAATATTTATCCTACTCATTTTAACCTCCTCTCACTATTTATCTATTTTCTATTTTCCCAATCTTCTTTATTTAACAACCAATAAATTCTCAAAAGATTCCAATCTTACTACTCACCCAATTTATCTTAATTTACGAATTTAATGACATAATTGAACACATAAAAATAAATATAAATATTAAAAGCATTTAATATAATATTAAAAATTGATGCCTAGGGTTGGGGTCGTTACACTTACTCCCCCTTAAAGAAAATTCGTCCCGAATTTGATTGTCACTTACCCTACGGTTCAAAAGGTAAAGGTTATCTTTCACATATTCTAACTTAATACTTTTCCATTAGATTTCTCAATGGCATAATTCTATTATATACTTTCTTAACCCGAATACTCTAGAACTTCACTTCCTAATTAGTCTCTTCAATTCCATTACTCTTCCCAAGATTTCTAATTTTATTAACAATACGATATCACGACGCAACACCCCCAGGAATACCACACAATCAATACTAACCCGAATTTTCACGACCTCAAGAAGTACAATTAAATAAAGGTATTACAACTTAAGTTACCAAATACATTACGACATTACGTTTAAAACTTCCAACGCTCAACAAGCTACTCTAAGTCGGTCTATAAGTCAAATCATAAATCTTTTCTAGAACTTCAATTGGATTAACAAACTTTAGCGCCAATTTACCTTAGACCTTGCTTCTCCAATTTCACCCCAACAATTAGAGATCGATTTTTTCTTCCCTAACAACGCCTCATACGGTTTTATCTTAAGCTAGAATGTAAACTCACTAAGGTTACTTAAACTTCTCAAGTTGAAAGGAAAATCCGTCACACAACACAACCTATTCTTCCAGAATTTGGGTAATCTTCAAATCTCTTCCTTTCGACCAACTAAATCTTTCAACTCTTAGGATCGGTAACTAACCCCAGAAGGGAGCTTCAAAAGACAAGATTCCACTTAAATCACACAACCAATTGTAACCACTCTCGATAAGAAATTTCCGCTTTATCTAATTAACTTCCTCGAAACCTACGCTATCACTTTCCCATTCCGCATAACACTACACCTTGATCTTCCTTTAATACACACTTAAAATTTCACAAGATTCTCACATCCACTAGGTAAGGTAAGGATCGGGTTCAAAGCCAACCTATTCTCTATTACTAACAATGTGATTCATCCTCATCACATCCTACACCATTTATACGCCCTTTAGAGTCAACCAAAGCAACGACTTTTCCATTCTTAAGAATTCCTTAAATCTCTTCGACAGCACTTGCCAACTCAAAGATCAAGGACTTAACCCTCGCAAAATCCATGGTAACATCCACGTTTAAGACTATAGAACCCAAAATTTGAAATCTTCTAGAGCCAACTCATACTAACCAAACTTTGCATGCAGGGACTCCTCATAAGGAATCATTGACCTAACTCTCAATTTATTTTTACAACCTTCCCGAAACTTTAATTAACAAGGATATCATCGATTCTAATTACCCTAAAGCCATCAAAATAAGAATTACAATTCTGCTTATCCTACTCAGAACCAACACAACAAAATATACCAACGAAAGCACATTTAACATTTACTCGCAACTAGCACATAAAATTTTGGAAAAGACTCCCTAAGCAAGTCTAGCATATACCAATTACTCTTCACATCTTAATTCAAACTTTCGCCCTAAATATCCACATATAACCAGAATTTCACATTTAAGGTTCACCTATAACAAATACCAATATAAGCAGTTTAAGCATGGAAAAAGGAGACTCACTTATTATGATAGTCTACCATTAAACAACAACTACTTAACCCTCCAGGTCAAGTATATCTAAGAATCGTAAAATAATAACTATACCATTTCAACTGGCAATACATGCTCAGCCATAACCACATCACCACCGTGGTAAACCAAAGAAGGTTCGAGGTATTCTCTCATAAGAGCAGAATCCTCTAACAATAAAACAACTTTTCAACAATGTATGTCACATATAAGCAGAATGTGATGCCAAACATAAATGATATGCAACAGGATCTATAAAATATGACCCCTAACTTTTGAGACAGGGAATATACCTCTAGCGACCTCTGAGGGACCTATCTCTCCTGAAACCGAAACACCTACTCGACCATAGACCTTCTCTCTCGGCTCCCCTTCGCTATCTCTCTTGGTACCACCTCTTTGTCGTCCACCTTGCTGACTGCTGCTTGAAGCTCGTCCCCGCTGCAACCTTGGGCAATTTCTCCTAAAGTGTCCCAATGCTCCACAACTTAAACACTTGCCTTGCTTACTCCAACATCGATCTTCGGTATGTCCAACCTTCTTGCAAAATCCACAAATCATCCCATACTGTTTGGGTACTGACCTAGACGAAGAAGCTACCCTAAGTTCCCTTCTCTTATTCCCTGAGGCTGAAGTCCTTGGTTGTCCTCTAGTGATTTTGGATCCTTGTCCTATATACTTTGGCTTGTTCCCAATCCCATCTTCCGATTTTCCACTATTTTCCCCGATGTCCTTTTCAAACTTATATGCTCTATCTATGACTGTTTGGAAAGCGGTGAAATTATTAATCCATACTTTCTTCCTAAGCTCGCTCCTCAAACCTGTTACAAACTTCTGAACCCTTTTTACTTCATGCGATACCAAATGAGGGCAACACCTAGCTAATTCCTCAAACCGGACTGAATACTGATCTACCGTCATGTTCCCTTGTTTTAGTCTTATGAATTCAATCTCCTTTTTATCCCTTGTAACCATAGAAATGAAATAGTCCTCGAACTGTTGAGTGAAATTATCCCAAGTCTGGGGCGTATGATCCCGCTCCCAACTTCCCTTCAATATCTGCCACCACCGACCAGCTAAACCCTCACGTTTGAACACGGCATACCTAACTTTCTCTTCGTTGGGACTTTCTATAACCTCAAGAATCCTATTCATTTACGCTAACCAATTTTACGCCTGAACGGATTCGGATCTCCGTTAAAGCTCGGTGGGTTCATCTTCACAAATCTTTCTAATCCATTACCTTGATATCTCTCAGGTTGATTCGGAACTGATCCTCCAGTCTTAATACCTTGTACAAACGTCCTGAATAATTTCATCATCTCTTCATTCTGAATTCCACCTATACCCATATCTTCTTCATTTCCTAGAACCTTTCGCTGATCATCCTTGCTTCCGGTCATTAGAACGAACTCCTGCATTAAACACTCGGCGTTAATTACCACTCATTCCCACTTAGTCTAGACATCTACCCTTGACCTCTAAACTAAGCTCTGATACCAACTGTGAGCACCCCAACCCGGGACCTAACACGTGTCCCGAGCTAAGGGAGCTCAAACTAAGAAAATCCATCTAAATTTTTAAAACATTTTGGCCTTTAAAAGAAAACCACTTTTCCAAACTTCCAAATTTAAAATCAAATTGTAAAATCTCTACTTAGAGGAAATCCAACCACAACTTTAATAAACCGATAACTAATCAATTACATTGGAAACCTTAATTAACATCTGTTTAACAAAAGGGTTTTCCAAACAAAATATAAAAGAGGAATACTTAACAAATACTCCTAACAGTCCACTCCTATACTTAACTTGTCAAGCCTCAAAATGCAAAAGTCCACAATGATACCCCGGCCTCACTGGTTCGGGTCACCTGTCTCGGAATCTAAAACAGTAAAGGGAGAGGGGTGAGAATAAATCTCAATGAGCTATTATGCATGCAGCAATATGCCATATAAGATGCAACACATCAAAAGACATATCCATATAACCCAAGAGGCTCCCTGCCGCCAACCGTCCCATACCGGTTGGAAACAACGACTCGGCAACATGAATATATCACAACACATAGGTACGATAAAGTAACACTTAGAAGGATACTTGAGCCAAGGTTTTATCTCGAAAGGATATACACATCCGAGCAAAGGCAGATTGATGAAGCGATTCCGGAACCATGAACAATAACAGCACTCTGGGGACTCGGACACACAGTCCTATCCCCGGTGAAAACTAGACCATCTACCTCAAAAGGAGATGCTAGCCCACAAATCCCACGCAAGGGGGACAAACTCGGCAATGTATGAATTATAATGAACTCGGCTCGGTGCCATTATAAATCCATAACATTGCCCAACAAACAAATAAATCAATACAGCGGATTTACATAACTAAGCACAGTAATAACATACTTGCTTAACCAAACATTGTATGATCCAAAGTAGGGATACATACCACGATAGAATATCATAAAGATAGCAATATAAATCCACAAAGGGGATAACAATAGCCACATGGTAGTATATACTCATGCCCAATCAATATCAAAGTGCCACAGCTTTATGAGCACACTAAACAACATCAACAACAATATATATAGGTAACACTAAGTAAGGGCACGAGGTATCATTAACCTACCCTACAATTTCCATATACAAGGGTACAAGGCCCTATGAAGGTTCAAGTTCAATTACCAAGTAGCTTAATGGTGAAACCTATAGATTCTACACTGGTGCAAACTACTCACCAAAGGTATGGGGTAAGTAAGGCCACTATGTATCATAACCATTCCTTCATATTTCTTATATAACATCGAATAACCTAAATGAAAGTTCAAGATCTATTTCCCAAGTTGGAACTATTTTGGTGAAGTCACAATTCAAGCCTCTCAACCATTTTCGAACAATGATTAAACTACTTCCACAATTCCATTTTGATCACTTAAGATGTCCTTATGTAGCCAAAGTATTCTACTTTAATCTAGGTTAAAAGGATTTCATTATGGTTCGAGTTTGATTAGGTTTGAATAGCTATAAAGTTGAGGTGAGAAAATCTGGCCAGGGGACGACTCGTCCCCCAGGGCACGACTCGTCCCAAGTTACCCCCACTGAACACGGCGTCCCCTATAGGTCACGACTTCCCTTTGTCCAAGGGACGACTCGTCCCTCGGCCCGGAATTTGTAAAACCGCAAACAACAACAACCATTCCTCAAAAATCCCAAGGATCCAACCAAAAGCATTCTAAGTTATAAATAAAAAGGGACATTTCCAACTTTGTTAACTTCAATCTACCCACTTAACTCCATGAAACCATGTCTTAAACCTAGATCAATTCAACATCCATAAATCATAATTTTTCTATAAAACAAACCAAGTTCCCATTCAACCCCTTACCTCATTTAAAACTAAATTTCCTAGTTTAACTCCACCCATTTCTTAAATACATTCTTCAACTTCCAAGAAGGTTTCTAAAGCCTCAAACAACCATTATAAAAATCAATCACAATATCAAACATTCATGAGCATACAAAGAAAGAAAGTCATAATAACTCACCTTTGGATTTTATAAGGAAAGATTGATCTTGATGGGTTCCTCTAGGTGGTTGAACTTCAATGGTACTCTTGGACTTGATTTTGGTGAAGAAATGCCTTGAACTCAAACTTGGGAGAAGGGGCTTCCATGGAGGTTTCTTAGATTTCTCTAGGAAGAAGAAGAAGTAAAATGAAGGAGAAGGAGGAGAAGTAGAGTGAGGAGGAGTAGAAAAAGGGGGGCCGGATGGAGGGTATGGGGGAAAGGAGAGGGAGACACTTGGGGGATTTGGGAGTGAAGAGGGGAATTGGCCCCCCTCTACTAAAAGGCTTACAACAATTATTTAAATCATTCCCCAAAATATTTATCCTACTCATTTTAACCTCCTCTCACTATTTATCTATTTTCTATTTTCCCAATCTTCTTTATTTAACAACCAATAAATTCTCAAAAGATTCCAATCTTACTACTCACCCAATTTATCTTAATTTACGAATTTAATGACATAATTGAACACATAAAAATAAATATAAATATTAAAAGCATTTAATATAATATTAAAAATTGATGCCTAGGGTTGGGGTCGTTACACGTCTCGTCTGATAACCTAGTGAAGTTGATGTACCTCGCACTTCTTAGGAAAATAAATAATATTGGTCAGTACAGTTGGGGTAGTGGAGCGTTGGCCTTCTTGTATAGGGAGATGTGTGTAGCATCTCAGCACGATTCGAAAGGGTGTGGTGGCTTCTTAACCATTGTACAGGTATGTCAATTATATATGATTACATTATGCTAGTGGACTTAATCTGTTTTGTACGTAATGATAATTTTTTTTATAGCTTTGGGCATGAGAGAGGTTGTTGTGTACACAACCTAGGAGACATACAGAAATAACACTTAATGGATTGCAACCAGTGGGTTACAGGTATATTTCAATTACTTCATTTTGTAAATGATCTGTTTTGTAATATATCGCTTTTTTACTCATTATTTTTTATGTCAATTGTTTCATATGTAGGTGGAAGGGTCCATTGTCGTATACTTCATGTGGTGCCCATAACACAGTAAGGCTATCGAGACCCGGTTGTCATATTTAGACAAGGATCGGGTTGTGTGACGGCCATACAACGGTGTGCCAATTCCGAATATCTCGCCTTCGGGCCCAAGCTATATGGAGGGCGAAGGTGCCCTCATCTCGCTTTGAGAGGGTTGAATGGCACTTTCCGGATCGCGTAATGCGACAATTTGGGATAGTTCAAGGTGTGCACGATGAGCTGCGACACCAGTTTGGACTTGCGTCGGATTAGTCGGCAAGGTCGGTCAGGCGTTAACTGGATGCAAGAACATGGTCAGCACATAGCAAAGTGGAATGAACGGGAGTTTAATGTCGTTGATGGAGAGTTTGGTGAAGTGGATATGAGTTACCATCACCCCTATTTGAGATGGTATAGGCATATTACTCGATCGCTCATCCACAATTCGTCTAATGTGGAGGGACTAGGGTTCAGGCCACGTTCAATTGGTTATGAGGGTGCGGTAAGTTATATATTACATACAATGATTTTAAAAAAAAAACAATACCATTTTTCCGTATTAATTAATTTTAGTTCATTGTTTTGAACAGATTCAAAGTCTCCAAGGGATGTACATATACAGCCAGAATGCCACATCCTTGGAAGACCTGGCGAATTACACTCAACAATGTGTCAGTAACACACTGACACATATTAGGGAGCAGGAACGACTGCAAGCCCAAGCTCCCCCAACGACGGTTGATCATCTTTGCTGAAGAGGAGCCACGGAGGGAGAATCGGGTTCGTAGGCGTGGCGGATACCAGTGCATGATGAGCCGGAGATGCGGGATCAATACGGTGATATGCATCGGTTTGAGTTCGGTCGAGACGAGTTCGCTCAGGACGGGGCCAGGGTAATTCTTTTACCGAATTGATGAATCGGTTTGGTTTCACGCAACCGCCTCGAGCTCCTTCCCTTCTTCTAGCAATTATACTCGAGCGCTTTGAGCGAGGCATTCGGAATTCCGGGATTTAGGCCTAGTTTCCATTTGCCTCGTGTGCGGTTTTGAAAGTCCCAGATGGATCATCCTCATCCTCATCTCAACAATTTAGATCGAGGTGGTCGTCGTATGCCGAGGAGAGGGAGTAGGATTCGCAATCCTCCTGATGAATTTACCCCGTCTAATTATCCTTGACGGGTATCCTACGTGACCGAGATGTGGTCAATTTTCTATAATACTTATTCTTTTTATTATTGTTAAGTTTTGTACTCTATATTTCTTTTTTTTTTTAATAAAGATTACAATTTGAAAACTAAGCGAAATTTACGAAAAACTAAGCTGGAAAACGTTAAAAACCGGCGAAAATTCTAAAAAACTAGCTTGGAATTACGAGAAACTAGCGAAACGTTAAAAAACTGATGAAAATTCTAAAAAAAACTTACAAAAAACGTTAAATAACTGATTGGAATTTGAGAAAAGAGGGATGGACAAGAGAGCGATCGCTCCAAAATTCCAGTAACTTCGCGTGAACGCGCGAATGGAAGAGGGCGATCGCCCCCAATGTAATCCGGAAGTAATAATTCCGAATTCTTTAAATAAAAAAAACTATAATATAAATAAAAAATATTATTAAATTACAAATTTAAATAAAAAAGTCAAAATAGGGTGCGCGATCACCCCTATATACGAGCGATCGCCCTCTTTTTACGGAGAAAAGGGGCGATCGCTCCCTTGACCCCGTGCGATCGCTCCCTAAGCGAATTTCCCAAGAACGCTGGTATATCCAAACAACCTCCCCCTCTCCCAATCAAATACCCTACCAGCCGCCCCCTTCTCTCTCTCTCTCTCTCTCTCTCAAATTTCAAATTTCAACCCCCAAATTCAATTTTCTTCAACCCAAAATCAATCAATCATCCATTTTGAAGCACAGATTCAAGGTTTGAGGTGCATTTTGAAGATTGTCAAACATTTGTTTTTGAAGAAAAAGATTCCGGCGACTTTTCGGCGACATTCCGGCCAATTCCAAAGTAAGATTTCAATCTATATCTTCGGGTTTTGATTTACAATGCCTCCTAAAAAAGCACGAACCACTACCACCAACACTACAACCCCTCCCGGTCCCCCGTTTGATGCTTCTAAATTTGTTGGGATTGAAGCTCAAAAATTCTTTGAGTTATATGAAACCAAGCCATTCAACCCGGAGAGGGAATTTGATTTTAATGGCTTGTATTTAGATGAATATGTTATCTGATACAATTGGGGAAAGTTGGGGAGTAAGCCCCTAAACTATGGAACTTCACTTTTAGTAAAAGAATTTTATGCTAATGTTTTTCAACGGGAAAATACGGGACAGTCATTTGTGCGGGGACTGGAGGTAAAATATGATAGGGATGCGATTAATCAACATTACGGGTTAGCCTCCAACATTGAGGAGGATGGGTGTGAGTATACCAAAGAGATGGAGAGGATAGGAAAAAAAGTTAAGGAAAATTTGCATTTGCTAGCTCCGACTTTCGGGGTAATTGACCCTAGGGATTTGAAGAAGGGTGTAGTTGTAAAGTCTCGAGACATGGATAATTGGATGAAGTATATTCATAGATTTATTTGTGAGAGGATCCTCCCCTCCTCTCATTTTAATGAGGTTAATTGGAGACGTGCATTTCTGATGCACATGATAGTTCAAGGAAAAACAATTGATTTTGGAAAAATAATCAGTAATGAGATATGGAACACGGCTAAGGGTATGGCCAATACCAACTATAATTTTCCATTGTGGATCACATCCCTGATAACAAAATCGGGATTTAACCCCAGGTTAGTTAACAAGGACATTAGAGGAGGTCCAAAGATTAACTTATTCACCCTCACCACTAAATGTCAGAATGAAAAGAGGGGTGAGGGGTCATCTAGGAGACCTCATGCTGGAGATGATGATGATGATGATGATGATGAGGAGGAGGAGGAGGAGGAGGAGGAGGAGGAGGAGGAGGAGGAGGAGGAGGATGAGTGGCGGCCGGACCGGCCGTAGTTTGCTTATTATCTGTCAGAGCAGATTGGCTCCGTGGAGAGTCAAATTAGCGATCTGAGGAGATATTTTAGACATTTATCCGTCCGCGTGGATGCAGAGATTGAGACGGCTCAGGCTTGGAGGGCACAACAAAATGTTCGGATGTCACAACATGATCATCGACAGGAGGAGCAGACTCGGTTGCTCCAGAATATCATAGGACGGATGCCACCACCACCGGGAGATGGGTCGGGCTATGGTGGACAGTATTGAAGATTACTGCTTTTTGTTGAATTTTAAAACTCTTTGTTAATTTCAGCTTTGGTTTGTGGTTTAATTTGATGAGGGGATCCTCATAAACAATATTTCATCTTTGGTTTGTATTTTAATTCGTCATGCCTTTGTTGGCATGCAAACTTGGTTTTATGTTGGGGTGTGTCCCAAAGTAGGGGTGGACATGGTTCGGTTCAAACCGCGGTTTGAGACCGAACCGAACCAAACCACGCAGTTTGGTTTGGTTTTTTTCTATAAATGGTTTAGCTTGATTTGAAAATTTAATAAACCGTGTGGTTCGGTTCAGCTCGTAGTTTGGAACCTCAAAACCGAACCAAACCGAACCGAACCGATTCAGACCGAACCGCGGTTTGGAACCGTGAAACCGAACCGTGAAACCGAACCACGGAACCGAACCATGAAATTCTTGAACCGAAATCCTAGCCGTTCATTAAAAATTAAAGATGAATCACAACCACTGATTTGAAAACCTTAGATTGAAACTCCTTTAACTCAAACTGCCTCCTCATTTTTCATATCTTCTTTCTCAGTTTGTTTCCCTCTTCTTTCTCTCTCTATCACCAAAAAACTTCCTCAGATCCCTTCCTTTCAATGAACTTTCAGTTTACTAAAACTCATTCCTATTTGGATAGTAGTATTTGTATTTTATGTTTAATATATATGATTGCTAGTTTGATAAAAAAAAAATATGTAAAGAGCAACGCTTTTAGTTGGACAGGTTTGTAGTTTGGATAGCGGTCTAGACCGCAGTTCGGACCACGGTTTGAACCGTTTATGAAACCGTGGTTTGAGACCGAACCGAACCAAACCGAGGTGGTTTGGTTTGGTTTGGTTTGAAATTTTCTATGGTTCGGTTTGATTTGGGATTTTTCCAAACCGAGTACTAGCGATTTGGTCTCCAAATTCCTTCCAAACCGAACCAAACCGAACCATGTCCACCCCTATCCCAAAGACATCTTTATTTTTGGTTTGTAACAAACTCGTTGTTAATTTCATCTTTGGTTTGACTCGCTAAATCTATTTTATTTCTTCCCTTCTTGTAGTGTGCCTGGTGGTATGGCTGATGTTTGTTTTCAGCAAAACATTGTTTATTTTAAGCAAACATTGTGTTATGTTAAAAATTTATTTTTGGATCGCTGCAATCACAGAAACTATACCAAGTGTTGAAATTATTTATCCTAAAATAAATGTCCAGCTTTTGATCAAAATGTATTAGACATTTTGATAATACACTGTATATGTTCAATCACTGTAATTATAATATTTTTCATTTTATACAATAACAGGTTCAACAAAAAAATCAAAAATGGGACAAACATTTTGGGACGGAGGGAGTATAACAAGATTGGCTCAGTTTTGATATGGGAGCGGTCGCCCCTCTTAATGGAGCGATCGCTCCTAAATTCCAGTAACTTCGCGTGAACGCGCGAATGGAAGAGGGCGATCGCACCATCTGTCTTGATTTACCTTTTTAACATATTGTACTCCATCCCCTCCGTCTCAAAATGTTTGTTCCATTTGACTTTTTTGTTGAACTTTAACCACTAATATATGACAATTTTGGGACGGAGGGAGTAATAACTTTTCATACATTTTATTATTTTGTTAAAAAATATTGTAATAACTTTTCTTAAATTTTGTAATGCTTTAATTAAACGATACAACGAGAAACTCTTAAGATTATTTATTAAGAGTTAGTAAAATAATTTTCGAAATAAATTGGCTTTTTAGTACAAGCGAATTACTAAATATACGTTCAAATTCGGCACTGCCAATGCCGATCTTATCTTCACTGACAAATCCGGCACTGCCAATGCCGGATTTATCTTAACTTTCAAATCCGGCACTGCTAATGCCGAATTTATCAAATCTGAATTCCCCTTTAAAAGGAAGGAGTGGTTTCATTACAACCTGCTTCATACAAAACTCAAATATGGATCGCAGACTCAAACGCCATTCTAATCCCCGTCCTCATTTTGAAGGCCAAACATCTAACCCTCAACCCTCTCACCTCTCTCAAATAAATCTGTCTCAACTCTCTTCAGAGCGTCTGATTCCTAGTCCAGCTGGTGACGTGCAGTTGGCTATGTGCCAGAGAAACCTCGATCGTCAGAGGGGGGGATCCTCTCAGGAACCTCTAATTCCGACCCAAGAGTATGTGAGGAGAGCAATTGAAGATCCCAAGGAGGATAAAGATTTCGAACGCAGTCCTTGGCTCTCCGCACTTGAACTGCTCAATGGCGATGGTATGATTCCTGTTACCCCTTTGAATACTGTCAAGGGCGGATTTCCTAATGGATTTGATAGGATTAATGTTGCCGTTGGTGTTGTCAAGACCATCACACGAAATGAATTTGGTGACGCTATGGTGACTTTGAAGGTTAGCATATGAGTTTTGTATGTTTTCTAGCATGATTAGTATGTGTCTTATCTTACTAATTAAGGTAAAATTGATAGGATCCTACGGGAACAATAGGTGCTTCAATTCATCATAAGGTGTTTACTGAGAGTGAGTTCGGAAATGACATAGTTGTTGGTTCTGTTCTGATACTTCATCAGGTATGATGTATTAAAAATGCAACAGCTGGAACCTATTATTAATATTGCCATCTAATCATGTTGTTTTGTAATTTTTAGGTTGTTGTTTTCTCCCCCTCACGTAAATCACATTATCTCAACATCACACTCCCCAATGTATTCAAGGTAAAATTGTTAGGTACAGACTGTGAGTGGGTGATTGTTCAACAAATGACATTAGTTTATTTGTGGTGCAGGTATTCCATAAGGATTTCATCCCATCTGATTTTTCATGAAGGGGTTTTTCATGTAAAAGTTGTTGAACTGTTGAACTTGTATTTCTATCCTATGTGATCGGGATGTGATCACTAATTTGAACTCTTTATTTTAATGTTTGATTAATGTATGAGTTGTTGAACTTGTATTTATATCCTATGTGATCGGGATGTGATCACTAATTTTAACTATTTATTTTAATGTTATTTCAGTTTTTATTCATATTTTATTTGCTATAAAATGGAGCGGTTGACCCATTTGGTCGTTTTAAGTTCCGCAACTTGTAAGTGCTCCAATTTGAGCTTGTTAGAATTTTCGTTATAAAATTAACGAAAGTTATAACATTTCTAACAATTCCTAACTATCCTAACATTTCTAACAAAGGGAGGGTAGAATGGGCATTGCCAAATGAAGTTAAACCAAGAAAAGCATCTTAAAAAGCAAAACAAAAGAATAAAACCATAAATAGAAAGGCTGGAAACACAAAAACTGGCTGTTAATTTGTTTTTTTTTGAATTTTTATTCTTCCTGTCTAAGGCTGGAGCTGTAATTAATGAACAGTGCACGCCTACTGACCTTGTCCGCGCGGATACCTTTGCATTTTCAGGAGGGCTATAAATTGAGCCCTCCAGTCACAAAAATAAAGGAGGAAGAACACAATAGCAACGAAGTTCTGGCGAAATATAGAGAGAAAACAGTGAGAATTCTCAAGAATTGTCACCTTTTTCTTTCCAATCTTTCCCAACTCATACTCATCCACTCACTCTCATATTAAAGCCCTAAACACTCATACACTCAAGCCAAACACTCAAGAACACAAGGAAGATTGGTAAACCCTCCTCTTCCTAACCCTAAATCTCATCCATGCATGCATCTTCAAACTACAAAATGTAGTTCTTTCATCTTCTTTCTCTAGATCTAAGAAGATCACCATGGAAGACCATCTCCATGGATGATCTTCTACAAAGATCAACATTATTTTCAAAGCTTTTCTTGTTTACTTGCAAAAATGCACTTTCAAAACCCTAAAAAACCATTTTCAAGCACTAAATCTTGATTTCAAAGGGTAAAATCCCCCTCCCCAAGCAAATGAAATGCTTAGTCCTAATGTACCCCAAGGATGGTTTGGTATAGTTGATTCACCACTAAAATGTCTAGTGATCACTAACCAAAACCTAGGGAAATGGGGACAAGCATAGATGCCAAACCCCCTTTAAAATCATATTTTCTTTCTTGAGAAGTTGCTGTCCAGTAGCAATTTTCTCAGACCTCAGTCCATGGTCTTAATTTTTGGACACAGATGAACTTGGAATTTGGTGTTGACTACAAAACACTTTTTGTAGCCAACATCCAGAGCTTTCCAGACATATTTTTACCTTATTTTTTGGGTGAGTAAAACTCCTCTTTTCAATTTTTCTTTCAGAGGCTAGTTCATCAGCTTCTGGGAATCCAGATCTCATATCTGAGGTTTCCAGAAGGTTTTGACCCCTCAAATCTTCTCCAAAATGGAAATTTCTTTCACACAAAGTTTATTCAAGGAGTCTAGAGAAACTTTCATTCTCTGAGTTCATCCAGATTATGAAGTTTTAGGACCCTTGAATCCATTTCAAAATCAGGTGTCTGCTGCCATTTCCTTCTGGCAGAAGTGACTTCTCAACTTCAAAAGGTTTTTTGAGTACCAAATCTCAAACCAAAAATTCTCCAAAAATCATGGGATCAGTTTAAAGTCTTAAAAAGACATCCCAATTTTTACTTTTTCCAGTTTCAACTTATTTTGGCCAAAACACATACACACACACACACACAAATGATTTTCAGCTTGGAAGACTCGTTTTACGAGGCGCGTCGGGTGCACACTAACGTCCTTCCCGACGCGTAACATGACCTCCGAACCTAAATCTCTGATCTCGGGCTTTTTCAAAGTTTTGCCCTTCAAAATTAAAATGGCGTGGCGACTCCGTTTTTTCCGGTTTTATTTGGTTTTTCAAAGAAACGCAAAAGCCGAATTTTTCCCGCGAAAAAGGCAACACATCGTTACAAAGTGGCGACTACTGGGACTAAGCTTTTAATAAAAAATGGTATTCGGTATATTGGTGGAAACCACTAAATTTCCCGTTATCGCCTCCTAACACGAGTCGGGGATAAATTGTGGTCTAACAATCCCACGTACCGGTATCACCGTTTTCAAAAAAAAAAAGCTTTTGAGGGTCAAGCTTCCGTCCCGGCTTTGAAAATCATTTTTGTGTGTGTGTTGATTTTTGCACAGTTTTCATGTTGTTTTGGCCGCCTCGGAGAAAGTCAAAATTTTGACTGTCCGGAATAATGTCCCTAACTCGTCGGAATTTTCATGCTTACGTGCTTATGTGCTCATAAAAAAATTCAAAAAAAAAAAGATTTTCAAAAAAAGAAAATTTCCAAAAAAATCATGCATCATATTTTTAAGACACATAAAAAAAAATCTCTATTTTACTCGTAAAAGAATATAGATCGCTTGCACACTACGCGCACGTGACCGTACACCGCACACTACGTCCTTAACCCGGGAAATCCTTGTCGCGGTCCGTTTGGTCTTATTACGCCTCTCGGATGAGCACAGACTACCCAAACATCCCATGGAGCCTCGTGTCGACCATGCACTTGTCCGTGACACACTTTGTCCGAGACCCGTTGGTTTTTAGTCCGGTCCGTGTCATGCCCCGTCCGTGTATAGACCTTTCCTTTCAAGCCTTTGTCGGCATACCGACTCAATATCTCTCGGGTCCCTAATCGCCGCTAATCGCCGAAGTTCTCGCCGGTTTTCCGCCGCAGACTTTGACCAAGATATTGACCGGCGCCTTGACTTCGGCTCGATCGGCACAAATTATACACCGACTCCCAAAGATTGACACCGAGTCATCAAGGATTAACGGTTATTCCATGCCTAATTACGGCTTAACCGACGACAAGTCAAGATCAATTGCGGACATTTATCGCTCCAAATCATGCCGACTTTTCGTCGAGCTCTCTGACACGATCTTGACTCGACGTCGCCTTTGTCCGTAATTTACATCGAATGCTCGTTAAGACTCGATTACCCGCCGACTTCTAGGATCGTTTTTCTTTCTTCGGTGGGACCCGCTTGCCCTATAGGACCCTCGCCCGGGCCGTCCACCCCGGGAGGTCGAAATACAGGTGGAATACGAGGGGCTTATAGACGTAGTGACGGGGCCCACCGATCCAGAATCGAGTAGTTTGCGAAAAGAAGAGCAATCTTTTCCAACCGATTAGGTTAATAAAACATGTTTTAAGTAAACGTGAACAAATAATCGCATGTTGCATGAGCCAAAAGCCCAAACACCTACCCTCCTTCCATTCCTGCACATCTCGAACCTTCGTGTCCTTTCCCCGCAGCCTCCGCACAAAGCTTGGTTTCGGGCACCGGTCACCGTTTGATCGACTGGGAAGAGTCAAGCGCATCGTCGCCTTCGCCATTTGTTCCGACTCCGGGTTTCGTAATGTCCGCATCGCCCGGTAATGATGGGGATAACGTTGCTCCGTCCTCCGTAATCCCTCGCATGCACTCAAGCATTGGATCCAGCTTGGTAGAGCAAATGAGACTTCGGCATGAGGCTCAAATTGATGACCTACCGGGGGTAGTCGCAAGTCATGGTTTGACTATCGCCTCAATTCCGATGGCACTTTTACCGCAAAGACGTAAAAGGGTTCTCCTCCTCTTCTTAATTCCTGATACACCAAGATGCTACCCCAAGATTCCTATGTTTCCACCGCCGGACTCCCGCCCGCCGACTTACAGTGGCAACCGGCCCCCAAACAAAGCCGTGGACGAAAGAGTTCGGTATACCGTCGCTTGTCCCCTCTCAAGGTGATGATCCCACAAATATCGCCCGAGTGATGAAAATCGTGGAACAAGAAAGAAATATGGTCACCATCAAAGCCCCGGAAGAACGCTGCAATGCATACAGCTCCGGATTGAAGAGGCCACACGCCACTTTGGGACCTTAACAATATCCCAACCGACCGGGGCTACCTTGAAGGACAAACATATGCCCGTTCCCCGGACCTCAATATCTCTCATTATCCGGCGGAGTCCAATCACTCGCTACTGCACGAGCCCACAGCCAGATCCCCTGACCAGCCCACTCAAAGTCATTCCAAAGACCGCCAACCCGAGGTCCCAAATCCGCCACCACCGTGGAACACATTTGGTGGGATATTTGTGATCGTCCCGACCGCCTTGAAAGGGACTATCAGATCGGATACACGAGGACCGTCCTCCTAAGAAAAAGAAAATTTCCTCCCAAAGAAAATTGAAGGAGAGGTTCGAGGCCGGTGATAACAAGGTGGGAACGCTCGGGGAGCCATCTCGGGGATTTGATTATTATGTACTCTACTCCGCCGCCTTTCCCCAAAGCAAAAAGGGGTAAAAGAGCGTAAAAACCTTGCCAACGACGGAATTGAGACCTTCGGATACCGTAGTACCGCGTAACGGAAGTCCAACCCCTCGGGGTCGCCCAAGGTTCGCTTTGTCCAGCCTCCCGAGTATCCACCGATGAAGAAAAACCGACGAGCCTGGGCGCTCCCACTCAATCAACATGTTGATCTGGAGATGGCAACCGCCACAAAAGGCATCAAGCATAACCTGTGGGCTTCGGCAAAGACTCGCCTCGCAAGAAAAAGGCACGAAGTGACCGACTTGATGACTCTCCATCCCGAGACAAGGACCAAATCTATGATCCTCACCTATATGGGAGTATGATCACCTTTCGCGATGAAGATTTGCCAAGAGATGTCTCCCAACACAATGAAGCTTTGACATCACTATTCGGCTCAACACCATGTCACTCCCCGGGGTATTAGTGGACAATGGATCATCGGTAAATGTCCTTCCCCTCGCATGATGAGGGCCCTCCGCATAAATGAAAGGCGCGTGATCCCATCTACCCTGACCGTCAAAGCCTACGACGGTTCGTCTCGTCCC
Source organism: Adenophora triphylla var. japonica (assembly GCA_022495995.1). Taxonomy (NCBI): domain Eukaryota; kingdom Viridiplantae; phylum Streptophyta; class Magnoliopsida; order Asterales; family Campanulaceae; genus Adenophora; species Adenophora triphylla. The sequence goes on along the minus strand of JAFEMH010007939.1, from coordinate 11,118 downwards.
ATTCTCGGGGACAGTGACTCGGGAACTCGGTACGAAACCCAAATGGTGCCCGAAGTTCCATGTAATGGATATCCTCCGAGTTCACAGCTCTACTAGGGCGCCCTTGGTTGCATCACATGAAAGCCATAGCCTCCACTCTCCACCAATGCGTCAAATTCATCAACCGGCAGGGAGACCTCGAAGTCATAAGGGGTGACAGCTTCTCATAGGGAACGAAGCCGAAACAATAGCCAAGAACGCCTACGCCAAACACCGGGCTACATCCTTCAAGAGGCAAGTCTCGCCAAAGATCCTTTGGAATCCAAAGAATGCCAACTATGTCGACACACTCAAGCGAGCGGACTCCGAAGAAGTTCGATTCATCAAATTCAATTGCTATTTCCAACACTTGAGGCGCATCGAAGGAAATGCCGAACACCGCCGTGATACAGCACACAAGTCCCCGGTCCTCAATCACGCATTTGTCGCATTCTCGCAAACCCATTCCTCGCCTCGCCGGCGAGGAGGTTTTCATGATAAAAGTCGCAAACACCGATGTACTCGGCTCGAATCTATGAACGTCGTGTGGGACGTCCTCCTTGCCGAACTACCTCGCCAAGCCTTTCCGCTCGAGTATGGGACATGAGATTTTTCTAGCCGCTCACCGAGACGCAATGCGTCCTTACATCCGGATTGAGCGATCGATTGTGACGAAACGGAAGTCCCTGCACTGAGGAAGATCCCTACATCCACATGCTCGCTTTCGATGCCAAACACAAGCTTGATTCTCGGTTCGACAAAGAGATGATAGTAACGACCGAAGAGGGAGCACAGAGACCATGCCTTTCCCGAGTTGTGAAGCCACCAACAGCCGATGCCGCTAAAGAATTGGGAAACTCTCTCGTGCCCGTCCGCGACCAAGGAGGAAATGATCACCAAGCTTGGATTGGTCCCCCGTCCTTTCGTGTCAACCTTTGTAAAGTCCTCCGAGTCTCTCATTGTTGAGTTCGAGTCTCTCGAGTCGTCCGACGGCCTCACGCCCGAAGACTACGAGTCTCGTAGCCAACGTTGTATTCCCCTTCGTCTTCAATGAAATGATGAACCTTTCGAGTATCCCTTAATTGCCACTTTAACTAATGATGAATTAACTAATAATCTAAAAACAGCTTAATAACGATTCACTAGATGAAGAGGCGTACACATTAAATGAACAATATATCAAAGAAATCTTTAAGGTGTTGTCCTGAAAGAGGAAAATCGAGCCCAAGCCGCCGAAGAGATTTTGACAAGTGTGAATTTGGGAACTACGGAAGAGCCTAAAGAGACGCAGATTGGTAGTTTCTTCGAAGGGACCGAAAGGGTTGCCCTAATCGAGCCGCTAAAAGAATTCGTGGATGTGTTCGCATGGTCCTATAAAGATATGCCAGCCTCGATCCTTCCATAGTTGAGCACCGAATACCGCTCGACCTTAAGTCAAGCCGCAGCGTAAGCTAAGAAGAATTAAGCCCGAATGGTCCTTACAAGTGAAAGAGGAAATAGAAAAGATGCTCGTATGTGGTTCATCAGTGGTCATTGAATACCCAACATGGCCGTCCAACATAGTGACGGTGACCAAGGCCAACGGAAAGATCCGATGCCGCGTAGACTTCAGAGACTTGAACAAAGCCACCCAAAAGACGATTTCCTCGCCAAACATCGACATTTTGGTAGATTCCACGGCCAACCACGAAGTCAAATCTTTCGTCGATGGTTTTGCCGGCTACAACCAAATCAAAATGGCGTAAGAAGATCAAGCCAAAACAGCCTTCACAACCCTCGGGGCACATATGCTACACTGGCCATGCCATTCGGACTAAAGAATGCCGGCTACGTACTGCAGGGCGCTATGCTCTGCTCCATGACATGATCCACAAAGAAATTGAGGTCTATGTGGACGACATGATAATACATTCCAGAGGATCGATGGCCAGCACTTTGTTGATTTGAGAAAATTCTTCGGCCGCCTCCGAGACCACAAAGATGAGACCGAATCCAGCCTAAGTGCACCTTCGGTGTAAGACGGGGCAAGGTACTAGGATATATGGTGACGTAACGGGGAATCGAAGTAGATCCCCGTAAAATCAAGGCGATAGTTGAAATGAAGCCACCACTGGACACCGACGTAAGTGAAATCCTTCATGGGAAGATCCGCAATACATAAGCCGCTTTGTAAATCACCGACCTCGATCCGCGAGCCAATCTTCAAGTTGATGAAAAAGAATGCCTACACGTAATGGACCCTTAATGTCAACTTGCCTTTGAACAAATTAAGGCATACCTTGTGAATCCCCCGATTCTCTCGCCCACCACATCGGCAAAGCCACTCTTGCTATATCTAACCTGTCACGGATACAAAGAATTGGGGCTATGCTAGCTCAAGAGAAAAAGATTCCAAAGTCGAAAACGCCATCTATTTCGTAGCGTAAAAGCTCCAAGGAAGCGAACTCAATTACTCGCTTGCAGAAGACTTGCGCAGTTTGGTCCGGGTAGTGGGAAAATTGAAACACTACATGCAGCCTCACCCGATACATCTTGTTTCAAGGATAGACCCCATCAAATATCCTGTTCGACAAGCCTTCCATCTCCATGAGATTGGCAAAATGGTCGTTCTTTTTGGCCGAATATGACATCGCTTATGTTTCAAGGAAATCCATAAAAGGACGCATAATGGCGTAACATCCGGCCGATTTCCCAAGTGATGAGTCCCGAGGACTCGAACCTCAATTTCCCGATGATGGAATCTTCGCTCTAGAAGGAGAAAATCGCCGGCAACTCTTCTTCGACGGGCGTCAAACAAAAGGGGGAACGGGATAGGAATGCTTCGGTCGATCCTACCGACGAACACACCCCCATAGCAAGAAGGCCGAACTTCAAGTCACCAACAACGCCGCCGAATATGAAGCTTGCATAGCCGGGTTGGAAGCCGCCCTTGAAAGAAATATCAAGGAATTGGAGGTGTACGGTGACTCGCCCTCATCATCAATCGTCTCTAACAAATGGAAGACCGTGGATCCGGGTTTGCGTAAGTATCATGCTTACATGGAAGAGTTAATAACTCAATTCAAAGAAATCGCCTTTCATTACCTCGCCAAGAGACCGAAACAAAGTTCGCAGATGCTCGCTACACTAGCCTCTCTTGTCGAAATACCCGAAGGAAAGTCTCGTTAAACCATTCGTAGTCGGGAGAAGAGAAAACCCCGCCTATTGCTTCGAAATTGAAGCGGAAGCCGAACCGATCAATGATCCCCGGTACACTCGTATTTACCAAGACGAAGGATGGCGAGGCCTCTTTCAAAAACGAAGATGGGGAATATAAAGAAGGAATCAAAGCAAAAGTCTCTCACTCAAGCGGCTCGCTCCCATTATGTCCTTTGGGAAACATGTTATACAAAAACGTTATCAAGGCCCCCTCCCGCGATGTATCGCAAACAAGAGGCTACCGAACTCATGAAAGAAATACATGGTGGTACTCGCGGCCCTCACATGAATGCTCGAGCTCGATGCAAATCATACCGAGAATGGGGTATTTTTGGATCACCATGGAAGCCGATCGCATCCAGCTTTGTCAAAAGCCGCGACAAATGTCGCCGATACTCAAATCTTAATCACTTGCCTCCTCACGAGTTATACCGCATGACAACCCCTTGGCCTTTCGTCACTTGGGGAATTGATGTCATAGGCAAAATCACACCATCAGCAAGAACGGCCACGAAGTTCGTCCCGGTAGCCGTGGATTATTTCACCAAGTGGGTTGAAGCCAAGTCCTACAAAATCCTCAATTCAAAGAAAGTTGCCCTCTTCATCAAAGAAAACATCATGTGCCGATACGGGTTGCCGGCCGAAATCATTTCGTATAATGGATCCCACTTCGAAGGGGAATGTGACAAGTTGCCGGCAATTCCGAATAACCCGTCACAAGTCATCACCCTATGTGCCCCAAACCAACGGAGCCGTCGAAGCAAAGAAACAAGACTCGAAAATATCATCCGGAAAATGGCCGTCCAAGGTAGAGATTGGCCCGAGAAGTTACACTCGGCACTCGGGGCTACGTAACATCGCCGAACGGCAATCGGGGAAACACCTTTTGCCCTCACATACGGAATGGAAGCCGTACTCCCAATCGAGCCGGAAATACCTCGCTCCGTATACCGCCGGAAAGCCAAATCAACGAGGTCGAATGGCTCCGCAGTCGCCATGACGAATTGGCCCTACTAGACGAACGCCGACCGAAGGCCATGGAACACATCCGAGCCTACCAAGGAAGAATGGCTAGAGCCTTCGACAAGAAAGTAAAGCATCGGGAGATCCGAGAAGGTGATCTCGTTCTAAAAGAAAAGCCCCACCCGTATCAACCCTCTCGCAAATGGGAGCCTCGTATGGGTCGGGCCATATGTCGTCCGTAAGATCTTCTCCTGAGGCGCCATGCAACTTGCGGACCTCGACGGAATCCCTTTCTACACCCAAGAATGGTGACAAGCCGCGCAGATACTACGCGTAAAAAAAAAAAAAAAAAAAAACAAAAAAAAACAAAAAAAAAAAAAAAAAAACAAAAAAAAAAAAAAAAGAGTGCTAAAAGAGTAATACCCAACTAGGTTAGAAACCCGAAAAGGGCGGCCTAGGTAAAAACAGGTTGCACCAAAAAAAAAAAAAAACAAAAACAAAAAAAAAAAAAAAGAGTGCTAAAAGAGTAATACCCAACTAGGTTAGAAACCCGAAAAGGGCGGCCTAGGTAAAAACAGTGGTTGCACCAAAAAAAAACAAACAAAAAAAACAAAAAAGAGTTCACCGTTGAACTACGAAGACCCGAGCTCCTCAAAATGAGGGGAACGTAGGCAAATGGAAACGGTTCGGTCTAAAGCACAAATAAAAGCCATACTTTGGCATCAATACAATTGATCGACCATGAAAGCGTCTCAAAAAAAAAAAACTCTAAAGCAATTCAAATATTCATTACAAGTTAAAAGCTCTTTGATGAGTCTAAGCCCGATTCATTCCTACAACCGGCAACCTCGCTAAAAGAAAACTAAGATACATAATCAAACTAATGTGTCTGTCATGGCAAGAAAGGGATACTTGGAAACCTCGTAGTCACTCCAAGCCACTCGCATCTGTCTCTCCCTTCTTCTTCCCCTCCGAGTCTTTCTCTTCCGAACCGGAAAAATGTCGGTATTCCTCCTACCAAGCTCGGTATAGGAACAGTGGTCTATCAAACCGGCCTCCGTCAGGGCCTTAGTAGCCCTAGCGTCATCCCTCATCTCCCCGTAGCCTAGCCGGTAGCATAGGAGCCCTCCTCTCCCGTCTCTTGACGTAAGCCTCATAGTCGGTCACGCGCCGTCTCCGCTCCCCGTCATGAGGATTGGCCCTCGCCTCGGCCCTCCTCCTCTCGTAAACAGCCCGGTCCTCCGCACCTACAATGGCCTCACGCCGTCTCAAAATAGCCACCTCGAGTCTCTCCTGCATGCCCCTCGTACCAATCCAGTACCAAGTGGTCGTGAACACCGGCCTCTGACGCTCGAGAATGACCCGAGGAGGAAAGGCATCGTACCTCCATACTGGGAAAGAAATGGAAACACCGAGGGATCATCCATGGAAACAAGAGCCACCACCCCGGTAGCTATATCATCAAAACCCTCCAAAGGAACCTCGCTTCCAAGCCAAACCGTCTCAGTGACCAGAGCCGGAATGTAGAAACTGGACCGAGAAAGCCCCTAAGCATAACCACATGGGACCCGTCCCCGAAGCACTCTACGAGTCTCCACCCGCCAACGAGGCACCGACCATCTCGATATCTTCAGCCCGGCGACCCGCCATCCAACGCTCCCACGAGCCCCGATCATCAAAATCTACATCAACACCTCTCCCGGCAAAAGTCCAAGGCCTCGATCATATCGTAGGTTTCCCGAAGAACCCCCAAACGCTCCATCGCCCATGTGGTCAAGAGAAACGGGCTGCCCCTACGCATATACCGTCTCCCGTAGCTAACTGTCGAGAGCATGGAAGGTCTCCCCAAGATCAAAGGAATGACATCTCTCGCCCGAGCGGCAATGAACAACAACATCCAAAGAAAGCTCGATGACGTATCCCAAAGGAATAAACCATGAACAAAGTGCCGAACATGCAAAGTGCAAAGGCATCCCAATAGGCGTCATCCACCAAGCCTAGGCCCCTAAATCTGTCTGGGAAGACCGGAAATATCGAAATGGTCGGGACCGCGGATCATGCCTCGTGCTTCCTCCGGGAAAGATGAAGAAGGTTGCACAACTTGTCAACAAAAGAAGCTCCTCCGACCAAGGAATTGCCATCTCCTCCACCTCCGGACCTCCAAGCAAGGCCCGAAATTCTTCCACAATGGAACAATCTCGTTGAAGGAAAGGCAAAAGACATGCCTTCTAGTATCCCAAAACGAAGAAGAAGCCCTTAAGAGGTCATAATCCGGAACCAATTCTTTCGAGAGACCACAAGCATCGTACCTTGTACCGTTCTTCAAAGAAAGACCTTCTCTCATGCATAATTTCCGACCAATCCTTGAACTTGTTGAAAAATGACATTTGGGACTCTTGGGACAATTTTGAGGGAGCTTTTCTAAGGCTTTCCATGGTTTTTTCTCTCTTCCTCCCCGAAAATGGCTGTTTGGACTGGAGGTTGAAGAGGATATTTGAATTTGAAATAAAGCAAGACCAGGTCTGAGCCAAAATTAAAGGACACCGTCGATGCGTGGATTCCTCCGCGCGGATGGGATTGCTTCCCGTAAAAAATTCTCGCAATGTACCAAGCCGCTACACCAAAAGAGGAATATTCCGTCCCGTTGCTCGAAACTTGTGCAAAAACCTCCCCAAACCACCCATATACCAAACACCCTTGCACAAAAAAAACCAAGGCTCATGCAACACTGCATTCATATTGCATTGCATTCATAAAATAAAATCCTAAATTATTACATTCCAAAAAAAAAAAAAAGGAGAGTGTACAAAAAAAAAACAACAAACAAACATAAATAAAATCCTAAATTATTACATCAAAAAAAAAAAAAATGTGCATGATCTGTACAAATCTAAATCTCAAAATAATAAAAAATCAATCGGAGTCTCCAAAGACCCGATGTCTCCCCGGCCCCTCTTGCGACTCGGGCCCGCCTCGTCAGAGCCCCGAAAGTCTCGGGCTCGAATCGTCCTCATCTCCGTAAAGAGGCTCGCCGGGACCAACCGGCACACTCGATAGGGTAAAACCTGCATCCCCGAAGAAATCGTACCCGAAGGTGAAGGCGTCCGACTCCCGAACATACGGAGACGACCCACCATGCCGCGCACGTGTCCTCGCCCGTGCGGATCCCCAAGAATGACGTGATCCGAAGGCATGCCGCGCGGTGATCAATGAGAGGAGAAAGAGGGGTCTCTAAGAAGTCTCCGAGGGAATAGGAGAAGCCTCCCGTCTGGACAAAGCCGGCCGTGGTCTCTCGCCCTAGCCTCGAGGTGCCCCGCAAGCAACCATCCTCCGTATGAACCTCTTGGCTCCGATCACTTGCTTCGTCGCTGTCTCGACGACCACCTCCGAAAACCGCACAAAAGCAAAAGCGTCAAAAAAAAAAGAAGTGATGCTAGAGATGATGAAACAAAAGAAAGAAAAGAAGGGGAAAAGGTGAAGCCATACCTTCATACCCGACGAGGCCGGAAAGCTCGTGGAAGCCGCCGGGCCGAGGGATCTCGCACCCTCAATCGGACCCCATCCCGGATGTAGGAAAATCCGTCCGAGGGTACCGCGGGATCCCAAGCCCCTCCTCTCCAAAACCCGAGGCATCCTCGCCTCCTCAAGACGAACGCCGCATACGGCTCGATCGCCACGAAGTCCGAGAAGTGCCGGGCTCGGCTCGGTAATCATCCCAGTCACTGACCGATCGCTCGGATGCATCATATCGGCGGGAGGCTCCACCGGTGTCCTCAAAGGCGAGTTCACGCCATGCCGGCGCGTCACCCTCTCTCCTGCATAGTAGGCGTCGCAAGTCGTGCCCTCAAAATCCTCCGCCGCACCGTCCCGTATCTCGCCGCCCTTCACTCGCGCTTACCTCAAAGCGATCCTGTGGGAAGAATATCATCCCCTCATCCGTCTCGGCCTCCGTCAAAGGAAGGCAATCCGCGCACCGAGAGTCGTACGCCCTCGGAGCTTATCTTCTCCCGGCATGCTTGGACCAAGACCGCATGGCCGGATACGCCCGACGTACGCCTCAGCCGCTCCACACCGTGACGTGGAAAACTCCAACGCCCATACCGCGAAAGGTAAAAATCCAATCAATCCAAAGGCAAATAAAAGTGCGTGCTCAAAGGAAAGAGGGAAAGCAAAAAGAGAGCTTATACCTCCAGAGCAAACTCGAAGCAAGACAGGAGCTCACAGCCTTCCGCCGTATCTATCAAGAGCGAAGTACACACCCACCCCGGCCTCCCCAGAAATATCTCCAACCGTCTCCATGTCCTCCAAGGACCTCAAGAAGGCAAAGATCGCCGTCCCTCAAAGATGCCCAAAGAGCGTGCTCGAAAAGGTAAACCAGTAGGAAGGACCTAGCACCGCTTCGGCGCTAAACCTATCCTCCCCACCTCGTAACTCGCGATGGTCTCCACGATCTTGCCGAAGACCACGGCATACTCCATCCCCATCCCCTTTTGGGAATAGGGGAAAATCCAAGAAGAGCCTCGCAGATCAAGATCGCCGTAGCCATCTCTCCACTCAATGCCGCGTCCATTGAAGGACACCCGTGATCGCAAAGCATAGTCGAAGGCGTAATGCCGCCTCGCCCGTAAGAAGTGGAATGTGCGGGTCGCATCCCACCAATGCCGCGCTAGAGCGAACATCAAGCCCTTGCACTTAGGGAACTTGACCAGCCCCTCAAGCACTCGACGAACTCCCGTGAGCCCCGTCTCGACAACAATCCGTCTCTGACTCGGCAAAGCTCCTCGGCCCGCATCCGGAAGCCGATCCCACAAGTCAATCACGTACTCCACCGATCCTCGAGTCTTCATCTTGTTCAGCTGCTCCGTCACAAAACGGTTTCCGCCCTGTAAAAAAAAAAGAGAGAAAATGTCAAACAGATCGCATTTGCATTAAAAAAAAAAAAAAAATTCGACAAAGATAACAAAGATACAATGAGCATAGCCCCATTTTTCTCGCATGAAAGAAAACAATTTTCAGCAAGTCCTAATGCATTCATCAAAAAAAAAAAAAAAAGATGCATTCTACGGAAGTAAAAACTCCGTCCCATTTTCAAAAAAAAAATGCATACATGCATATCATCCATCTTACATACAACGGGAGGAAAAATTCGTCCCACTTTTCAAAAAAATCCTAAACATACATACATCTCATATTGGCAAAATGCCCATTCTTTCCAAACAAAATGCATGCATTGCATCATCATTCATCAATATCAAAATTCAAATTCAAAAAAAAAATCATCATCATCAAGAACATGCAATATTCAATTCCAAAAAAAAAATCACAATTTTTCGAATTTGCACAAGTAATTTTCGAATCAAAAAAAATGTGTGGCAAAAATGCCAATTCTTTTTCCCAAGCAAAATGCACATTTTTGGGACACTCACAAATTCATTGCAACATTGCATATCATCAATATCAATATTCAATATTCAAAAAAAAAATTCAAAAAATCATCCAAAAATTTCAAACAAGAAATCGACAAAAGGATCAAGAGGATTCGAAATATACCGCTCGGAGATGCGGATCCGAAGCCCAATGTTGCCAAGCATCGGGTAATGCTCCTCCGCAACCGATTGCGAAAGATTGTAATGCCTCCTCATCCGGACGAGCTCCACCGCTCTCCGCTACCGGACCACGCCCTTGGCCTTGAAAAGCGCCTTCCCGTGTTCCATTGCTCGAAAAATCAAGAAAATCGGAGGAATTTTGAAGCTTCTAGGCCAAAAATGGCCGCTCCTCGTTTTTCTCTCTCTCGCTCTCGACAATCTCAAAAATTGGACCGAGGAAGAAGAAGGGCGCTGCCCAATTAATACCCCGACTTTCCATCCCTATCCGCGCGGATGAGATTGCAAGGGTCAAAATGACCCTTTTGCCCCTTAAAATTTCAGACTCGCAATTCAATCCCCTAACTTGACAAAGTTAACCAAAGTTAACCAAAGTCACCCTCGTCAAGAAAATCATCCCTAGCCAAACGTAAGACCGAGTGCCCCGAGAAAGATAACGAGATCCCGTATCTTTCATCAAAATTACCCCTAGCCAAACGTAAGACCGAGTGCCCCGAGAAAGATAACGAGATCCCGTATCTTTCATCAAAATTACCCCTATAGCCAAACGTAAGACCGAGTGCCCCGAGAAAGATAACGAGATCCCGTATCTTTCATCAAAATTACCCCTAGCCAAACGTAAGACCGAGTGCCCCGAGAAAGATAACGAGATCCCGTGATCTTTCATCAAAATTACCCCTAGCAAAACGTAAGACCGAGTGCCCCGAGAAAGATAACGAGATCCCGTATCTTTCATCAAAATTACCCCTAAGTAGTCAAACGTAAGACCGAGTGCCCCGAGAAAGATAACGAGATCCCGTATCTTTCATCAAAATTACCCCTACAAACGTAAGACCGAGTGCCCCGAGAAAGATAACGAGATCCCGTATCTTTCATCAAAATTACCCCTAGCAAATAAACGTAAGACCGAGTGCCCCGAGAAAGATAACGAGATCCCGTATCTTTCATCAAAATTACCCCTAGCAGCCAAACGTAAGACCGAGTGCCCCGAGAAAGATAACGAGATCCCGTATCTTTCATCAAAATTACTCCCTAGCCAAACGTAAGACCGAGTGCCCCGAGAAAGATAACGAGATCCCGTATCTTTCATCAAAATTACCCCTATAGCAAAACGTAAGACCGAAAGTGCCCCGAGAAAGATAACGAGATCCCGTATCTTTCATCAAAATTACCCCTAAGCAAAACGTAAGACCGAAAAGTGCCCTGAGAAAGATAACGAGATCCCGTATCTTTCATCAAAATTACCCCGCTAGCCAAACGTAAGACCGAGTGCCCCGAGAAAGATAACGAGATCCCGTATCTTTCATCAAAATTACCCCTACAAAGCAAAACGTAA
>JAFEMH010007938.1:0-70394 GCA_022495995.1 Adenophora triphylla var. japonica | reverse complement strand
CCATCTTGATCCTCTCTCAAGCATTCTTCGCGCCGCATATATCAGAAAGGTCATCCCCGACCCTATGAGTTCTTCACTTCCAACTGTCAAGGCTGTAGAGCGTGGATGTAAGGATCCACTTCGTAGCGTGGACAGGTAGGAGAATTATCTTGAGAAGAGAGTATTCTGGCCATGTTTCAAGACCTTCTTTTCCGGGTCATAGCTTGCCATAAGGGCCAAGCACTTGCTATCAGACCGCTTCCACGGATCACTTTGATCGCTCCATCGGGCATTGATGAATTTCACGTATTTGGGTGAAGAGTAGATGACATCGGCTTTATCCGACGTGATTCCAAGGTCGTCCCAACAAAGCAGTAGAAGGTTGGTTTGATTTCCACGACTTAGGGAACTCTACCGACCCAGCTTGGTATCGTCGAATTGGATCCTCAAATTGATGACTCCTACGATTGGTTGTGCAAAGGGAATCGCAGGCTCTGACACACCGAGGTGAAGGCCTCATCGCAGAACGGTCGAGATGCTGAGTCGCTTTCTGTGCTCAAAGCGATGATGTCGGGATCGCGGAGCCGTTATCAATCAAGACGCTTCTGAGGAAGAATCATCTCCTATTTTTATGAGGATGAGGAGGGCTTCGTTGCAGCCGATTCTCACATATTGGCAAGTCATCGTCCGCGAAGGCTAAATCCGCTTCCCATGCTACCGCTTGACTCCGGGCCTTCTCGGGTGAACGTTCGATCCAATCCAGCATTTGTATGCCCCTGTCTGGGCAAGATCGTAGGGAGACAAAGCTTGCCCTTGGGCGTTCTTTTGTGCTCAATTCCTTGGTCACGAGATCTCTTGGACTCCGGTTTTACGCTCCTGGCCGCAGCTGACATGATGCACGACGGCCTCTAAATATGCAGGTCCGCCTCGCTTGGAGTTTCGTCAAAGGCTGGTCGAGTTTACCCCGCGTCGCTCCGGGGAATGGATTTCCGATGGTATCGGGACCACGAGGGCGTTCTCCCCAATTTTCCCTCCTCAATGAGCCTCCTTCCCCGGACCACCCGCTGAGCACGAAGCCACCTGTCTGCATGCGTGGCCGGGTAGGGCCATGGGAAGGCGCAAGCGTTTGCCAGGTATCCACATGTTGCTTGGGGAGTCTTCTGTTGGAAATTCTCGAGTGGTTTCGAGAAGATTTCGCTTCTCACCAAAGCTTCAAATACTTGACCCGCTGGGCATTTCCAAGTTATCTAAATGCCGGAACTCATGGGAATGTTAGGGGATTGCTATTCTTCGGGGCCAGCTTTTGATCGCGGCTTACTTCGAAGCTCCGCTTCCGACATGTAGTACAGCACTGCTCTCCGGCCGCTTTCCTTTCCTTTGGCCTAAAGCCTAAAGTTGAAGTTGCCGTGTTTGTTCGATAGCGGTAAGATGAGGCAGGGGTTAGGCTTCGGGTTGCCTCAAGACATCTGTAGTCTTTTCAAACTCAGTCCCTACACACACGGCTACGGTAATTTAGATCCTGATAGAAATGGTGGCCGATTAAGGTCCTCAAAGATGGCTTTGAGGCAGTGGAAATGGAAGACATATATCCATCTCGCAGTCTTCTTTGGAAAGTGGATCCATTATCTCGCTTAGCTTCCAAAGCCAACAATTCTTTCGTGAGAACTCGCTCTAACTGGGTTCGTCATCCTTTGTTCTGGTGGGCTTCATGCCGCGGCGGCTTGTCTCCCATTCAAGGTTGGGCGTGGCATTTCTCCAGAAGATTTCACCTTCCGATCCGATCCCACGTGGAGCGGTGTTTTTCGCTTCACATCGAGGAACCACCTAAGTGCCGTGGATTTGAGGGAATGCCGAAAGTGATCTCGCCATCTGCTGGCGGCGGCTGCCCCTTCGGCTCTCATACCCAGTGATCGTAGGTGTCTATGTGGGTTTTTGGGCATTCTCGTCCCGTCAAACTTTCCATTTCCCGCATCCCGAACTTTGGAGGGAGAGGGACCACTTTTGTTCGGATCGCAGGGCAGAGAGAGAATCCTTCCGAGAACTCAGCTAGCTTGCTCGTGCATGTCTTTCTTATCTGCTCGATCAGCCAAGCCACTGTGAGGATCATTGCGTCGAGGCGCGGGTTGACCGTTTTCAGGTGGACGGAAACCGGGAAGATGGAGGTGTGATTGGCCGATGGGATCGCCATTCCTGTGGAGTCTTGGGGAGGTAGTTGAGTGTATACCAACCCATACCCCGGGCTGTTGGAAGCTGAGGGCGTGATTTGCCAGTCCGCTATGCGAGGTCAGAGCTTGAACTGGGAAATGATTCTGTTAGGCCCTAATCAGCGTACAAGCAAAAAGTGTGGCAAGCTTCGAGATGTCGGGATATTCCCGCCTGGGATGCCTATCCCCGGTAAGCATGGGTGGGACTTTTGATTGTGATTGCGTAGGCTCGTATAGGAGGCAGAAGCGATCAACCTCGGGGATACCGAGACGCCATTGGGATCTCGACTGAGCAGCACGTATGTGTGCCGTTGGGTACCGCAGCTTGATGTGGCAGTAGCCGGGAAACCGACCGTGCTGGAGAAGTGGTGCATGCTCTGAAGCCGCTTGACCGACGCCCCCGAGGGGAGCTTGACGCGAGAGATGCTTGGCCAGCTGGGATCTCATAGCTTGGAGAAACCTGGGAGCTCGCAGCATGATGTCTTCGCTCTCTCTATGAGAACAAAAGGTCTCCATCGTGCCTGGGGAATCGGCGATGCTCGAAGACGCCAGGTGTCTACGCCATCCAGTTTGCCGCTTCCCTTCTTGGCGTCTTCTTGATGGTTTTCAAGCTGCTCGCAACACCTCTTTCCATTGCTCCGGGAGTGTTTCTTAGGCGGGCGGGGTTCCGTTTCCCTCACCGTTATGCTCGTTGATCCCGTCACGGGGAGTATCTTGACGCATGACGACCGCTGACACCGGAAGTGGCTATCGGACCTTGTGACCTCGGGATACCGAAAAGGCGGCTTCCAGGATTCTCAACCACTCTCGAAGTTCGCCGGAGGGGTGACGGGCAAGGTTTAGACACTAGAATGGCCTAACGGGATAAAAGGGGGAAAGTCACGTGGCATGCGGTTTCCGTTTCTTTTATTTTCTGATTTTTTTTTGTTGTTTTAATTTACTTAAAACATGTTTTCTCGTAATCCTAGGTAGGTTGGAAAAAGATTGCTCTTCTTTTTCGCAACTATGCTAGATCCCGGGTCGCCGGAGACCATCCGCGCGGCTATAAGCCCTCGTTTGCACCCGTATTTCGACATCCCAGCGGACACCTCTGTGCGAGGGTCCTATAGTGCAAGCGGTTTCCACCGGCCTAAAAGAAAAATCGAACCTAAGGACCGAGCTCTGTCATGTTCGTTTTGATGCGTTAGCCATGTGAATAGTGAACCGAGCCTCCAGCCACTAAGTCAAGATCGTGTCAAGAGTTCGGCATGACCTTCTCTTACCTTGCTTGCGCAAGGGATTCTGTGACGTTAGGCGTTGGCCGGGTCATATTGTCATGGCCGACGTATCAAGGCGTGATGACATGGTGTCATGTGAGCATGGATGTATATCCGGACGGAACATCGTCCTGGGTAGCTTCGAAATCAAGATCGTGTCAAGATTTTAGCATGACCTTTTCATCGCAGCTTGCGCAAGGGATCTTGAGTTCCGAGCCTTGACTCGAAAAATGGCCGACATGGTATATGTATCCAAAGCCGTATGACATGGATCGGGTAAAACCAACCGAGTCCGGACAGAGTGTGACTCAAGACTCAAACGCAAGTGGTGGTTGACGCCGGCTAGGATGGGATGTTTGGAATGATCCCGCGCGCGTCCAAGAGGCCTAGGAAGACCAAACGGACTGCAACCGAGACCACTCCGGCCGAGGGTTGTAGTGTGCAAGTGTATCCGAGGCAAGAAGGCGCGTAGCGTGCGGTGTAACCGAGGCAAGCACAGGAGTAGTGCGGTGTAACCGAGGCAAAGAGCAGGCGCGTAGTGTGCGGTCTCTAAAATTCTTTTTTCCGAGTAAAATGTAAGTTTTTTGAAGAATTTTAAATGTATGCACGTATGTATATTGATGCATTTTTTTATTTTTATTTTTTTGTAAAAATAAAAATGAAGCACGTGCACACACACACACAACAGTTAAAGGAAGGGGTAAAATGAAAGTTTGACCCTCATCATTGTTTTAAAAATCTTTTGTTTTGTTTAAAAGTTTTTAAAACAAAACGTCCCCAGCGGAGTCGCCAACTGAAATTACCCGGATCCGAATAGGCTTCGCAGCCCCGGCATCTGGCATCTTTCGCGTTGGCGGCGGTGGTCTCGCCGTTTGTTTTCGCATTTGTAGAGTCGCCACGCCGTTTTTATTAAGCCCAAAACATTGAAAAAGGGCATCAGTTTAAAGATAATTTTAAACTGTTTTTATGTGATGAGATTTTGAGTTCGGAGGTCAGATGACTCCTCGGGAAGAGAATATTAGAATATTAGAGCTCACCCGAGTCGCCCTCGTAAAAACGAGTCTTTCGGATACCCCTAATATCCTTTAAATGTTGTGTGTGTGTGTGTGTGCTTTTAAAAATGCATGCTGTATCGGATGTCTACATTGTATGCTATGTATGGAAATGTATTGAAATAGTAATGGAAGGAAGCCTTACCAATGTTGGAGTAGTAAAGGAATAGTGTTTGAGGTCGGAGTAGCGTTCTGGTACGGATCGGGATTGCTTCGGGAGATGCCGGTTGTCTGCGGACAGAGTTTCGGCGTGAGTTGAGGTTGTAGGCTGCGTTCGGGCAGAGGTTCGACGTGCGTAGGGATCGTCGGGATCACTCGGGCAGAGGTTCTACGTGCGTTGTGGTGGCGTGGAGTCACTCGGGCAGAGTTTCGGCGTGCTGGGGATCGTCGGTTTGACTCGGAAGAGCACAGGGACACCGTGGAAAGACCAGTGCAAGGCCTCTGAGTACCACGAGGGGCCTCGTAGTACCTCGAGAGTGCCTCGGGGCAGCGCGGGAGCCGTCGCGGGAGCGCTCTGGGAGGCTTCGGAGCACCACGAGGGGGCTCAAGGCCTCGGAAGGATTCGAAAGGGACCGGGAATGCCTCGGAAGGACTTAGAGGGAAGCCGAAGGCCTAGGGAGGAAGAGAGAAGTGGGAGGTGTGCGAAAATGAGGAGGGGGAGCCATCTATTTATAGTGCCGTATTAGGTGCAAAGAGGTCCGTACGGACCTCCCCGGTAATCGATCTTTTGGTTTTCCTCGATTTGAGAGAATACGTGATGATGGAGGAATATTTGCAATTATGATGTTCCCGTGCAATAAGGTCCAGTACGGACCCGAGTTGACATGCAAAGAGGTCCGTGACGGACCAACTCTGCGAGAGGGTAATCATTTTCCCCGAGATTTGAGGGAATATTGTGGACTTTAAGAGGATTCAGTAATTATTAAAGCAAAGAGGTCCGTACGGACCATTATTGCTTTTCCAATTTCCTGAAAATTCCCGAAAGGTCCTTTTGTCCCTTTTTATCCCAGAAAGGCTCCTCCCTTGGTTTGGTTGGGGGTTTAGAGAGGGTTTTGAGTGAGAGGGGTCGTCGAGACTGCGTTGATGAGTCTGCGGTGTTTCCCGTGTGTTTGAAAGGGGGTGATCCAGATTGGGGTACTTACAACGATGTAACTAACTGTGACTCCTCGGCATTTTGCAGATATGACGGGAAGAGGGGGTGAAGCCTCCTCATCAACCAAGATTGTCAATGCCTTCATCGAGGGAGATCAAGTCGAGGGAAGAGTAGGCCGAGGACGTGGTGGCCGAGGTGGAGGGAGCCGAGGCCGAGAGAGACCACCAAAAGCTGGGGACCCTAAGTTGGAGCAATTGTACACCAAGTACGGGGTAGATAGGGCCGAGTTCAGGCTAACTTATGTTGGCAATACCACCTTTGTAGATGATGACGAGGAGTATAAATTCTACTACAATGACAACCACCTCCATTTCTATTTCAAACAATTTCAGCAGGGACTTCGTCTCCCCTTGGACCCATTCATCAATGAATTCCTTGGTGATGTGAGGGCTGTCCCGGCCATGTTGGGGGCTAACGGGACCAGGGTCCTTATAAGTTTCATAGTGCTTTGCCGCAGCTTATGTTACGAGCCTACCATGGGAGCCTTCCGTCATTTCTTCTCCATTGGATATATGAAGGGCACACGTCTCCTCTTTCTACTGAGTGAGTCTAAGAAACCGAAGATACTCCTCCCTACGTCCAGCAAGGTAGGAGGATGGGATAATCATGCGATAAGGGTAGAAAGCCGACAAGGCTGGGAGTTCCAATCCCCCACTGATGTGCCAACTTCCTCGGGTCCAGTGCAGAGGTATGAATGGACAGATGACCTGATCAAGCGCCTTGAGGAATTTGCAGAGGTTGGGCTACTCGATTGGGAGGCCACTGATCATTACTATATCCAAACGGGCCTGATGCCTGGACAGAAGGACGGGGAGGTTCCCCTCATTGATGTTAAGAGGGGGAGACGATTCAATGACTGGAGGATCCATCCTGGTCTTGTATTTCACGAAGAGTGTGCTCGTTGTAAGCTTAACCCTAAAGATCAGTGCCTTAAGGAAAAGGACGTCGCAGACTGTAATTGTTTCTTCTTTGCCTTTTTACTTGTATTTTTTGCATGTTGCTTTAATCATCCTCGTAATATAACCATATTTCCCTCGTCTTTGCAGATTTATCCCCCGAGCAAGAAGCGGAGTTAGCCATGAAGCAACTGAGTGCCGTGGAGTTGATCAAGCAGAGGAGACATCAGGCCAAGAAATTGGCCTTGACGGAGAGAAAGGAGGAGACTAACCGTCGTAACCTTATCCTAGGCACCAAGGGGGACCAACCTCTCCCCCTCAAGTTGCACGAGGAGGTTGTCGCCGAGGAGTTGAACTCCGAGGAACCTATTAATCCTTCAACTGTCGAGGGGCATAGCCTCCATGTTGATGCTACTGTGGAGACAGAGCCTTTGTCAGCCGAGGAAACAGGTCTCGTTCACCAAAAATCGGGCCATAAGAGGCCCCAACGAAAGTCTGTCGAGGAGCCCCAAGCAAAACGTGCTGCCAGGGAAACTCCTAACCCCGAAGCTCCTCCTCCCCTCACCATCCAGACCATCAAGACTCATGATGAGGCCGAGGAGATGGCCAGGCGTATGGCTGCAAATGTTCCCCGCTTGAGGGGTATCCCTCTACAAAACAGGAAGGGCCCTCTGCTGAGATTCGATCGAGCTCCTGTTCAAAGAGCTTTGGACGAGGAGGCTTATGAAGCACTTGTCCGAGAGAAACCTAGCCAAGAGAACTTTCTGTGCCGTAAAGGACTTATGATGGCCGAGGTAACTATCTCATATTCTCAGTTGTTGATTCCATAACTTTATACTTGATAAGATACCTGAGATTGATTTATCTTGCAGTGGGCTTCCATTACGGCCTATGAGAATGTCTTGGCCAAGAATAATGCCAAGCTATTGCATGAAGCTAGGGCCGCCCAAGAGAAGGGAGAGGTCGAGATGTCTGCTCTGGCCGG
Organism: Adenophora triphylla var. japonica; assembly: GCA_022495995.1. Classification (NCBI taxonomy): domain Eukaryota; kingdom Viridiplantae; phylum Streptophyta; class Magnoliopsida; order Asterales; family Campanulaceae; genus Adenophora; species Adenophora triphylla. The sequence continues at coordinate 62,869 of JAFEMH010007938.1, read as the reverse complement.
ACTACTGAAAGCCAAGGACGCCGACCTGGAGGCTGCTTAAGCCAAGGTAGAGGCCGTGGTGAAGAGAGCCGAGGAGGCTCGAAGTCAGGTCCGAGAAGCTCGTGAGAAAGCCGAGGAACAACTCCGGCTAAAAGATGCAGAGTTGGCTGAGGAGCGGAGGCTCAAGGCCGAGGTCCTAGTGAGGGCCGAGGAAGCTAAAGCCAAATGCCGTGGCTATGAAGCTACCTTTCCTGCTAGGGAAGAGGAGGCTTTGGCACGCTTTAAGGCCAGCCAAGCCTTCCAGGATGCTGCTACAGCCAGCCAAGCTTTCCAAGATTCCGTGGATGCAAAGACGGCGACCATGTTCGAGAATGGATATCTCCACCTCGCCCGTCGTCTCTTGGCTGATCCCTCCTTGGGCTTGGATATAAATGCCGTATCTCGGTTAATCTGCAAGAGTCAGTACGACGAGGAAGCCAGGGCCCTTCACCACCTCGTCCCCTTCTTGGACTACAACCTTGGCGTCATGGCCAAAGAGGATGCCAAGGCCAACCGTGAAGCTTGGGTTCCTCCCTCCGTTGATCCTGGAAATCTCAAGGCCTTGGTAGAGGCTATTGAAGATGCGGAGATGGGGGACGAGGCCGAGGGAGGAGATGTCGAGGAGGCCAATGCTCGAACTGAACATACTATCCCTCTTCCCCCTGATGCTGCCACCGAGAAGTTCTTAGAGGAACCTTTTGAAGATGCATAGACTTAGGATTTTTTTCCTTTCGTTTTGTTTTGTTGTAATAGTTGGAAGAACCTGTAATCTCCTTTGAAATATCAATGAACAGATCCTTTTGCTTCAATTCATGTTTGCGTTTTAATGAACTATTTTGAATGCTTGTTTGTATGTTATGTATAGGCACAAGACTTGTAAAGTTGGAAGTCAAGGAGGGTCCCTCGTCCCCGGTTATAAAGTAAGTTGTTAGGCCGAGGTGAGGTCCTTCGGCTTTGACTGTACTTTAAGTCGTATTGGCCGAGGAGGGGATCCTCGGCTTTGACTGTTAGGCGATTTCTTCTTTTTCGTCTCCTTATGCCGAGGAAGAGGACTCGTGCACAGGTTTCAGATGTGGTGCCTTTTAGTCGTAGTGACAAGGTGTTTCCTTGTCTTGACATGAGGCAAGTCAATAGGCCGAGGAGAGGTCCTCGGTCTTTGACTGCTTGGACCTTGTGATCCTTGGATCGAGGCAGACCCTCGTCAGGATGTAAGGTGAGCCAGTAAGTTGAGGGAAGATCCTCGGATTGGTGGTTAGGAACTTAGTCGTTGAGTCAAGGCGGCCCCTTATCAAGACATAAGTCGTGCATTTTGAAGAGTCGGGGATAAGATCCTCATCTTCCGGTGTTTGTGTCAGGAGTTGATAGTTGCCTTGCAGGTTGGAAGAAGTTGTTTTCATAAACTGAAACGTGATTACATCGAACTGCAATCCTATCAAACTAAGACGTAAAAGACTGAAAACAGGAAACTAATCTATTACAAAATGAACTAGACTAATGGTAATATTTTCGAAGATTGTCGGAATGCCATGGATGTTTGAGATCCTTCCCCTCCTTAGTCTTCAATTTGTAGGTCCCCTCTCGAATGACTTGAGTGATGATGTAGGGACCTTCCCAATTCGGGGAGAGCTTGTTTTGTTTGGCTTTTCGACCAGTGGCTTCAATTTTTCTAAGTACCCAATCACCTACTTGGAATACTCTTCGGATGACTCTCTTGTCATGATATGCCTTGGTCCTTTGTTTGTAGTTTACCATCCTCATCTGTGCAGCTAGTCGTTTTTCATCTACCAGGTCTAGGTCGAGGAGCCTATTAACCTTGTTGACTTGCTCATCGTAGTGGGAGTTTCTCACAGTGGGGATGGCCATTTCTGCTGGTGCCATAGCCTCAGAACCGAAGGTTAATGCGAATGGGGTTTCCCCGGTTGCCCCCCGGGTGGTTGTGTGAACGGCCCATAGGGCTAGGGGGAGTTCATCCAACCATCTACCCTCGCGTCCTTTAAGATTCTTGGTAAGGGCTGTTAGGACCAGTTTATTGGCAGCTTCTTCTTGACCGTTGCCTTGGGGTCGGCTAACTGATGACTTTGCGTGGCGGACTTTGACTCTTCCCAATTCTGTTGTGAATGCCGTAGAGAATTGGAGGCCATGATCAGAAACAATTGTATGGGGAAAGCCAAATTGACACCAGATGTAGTCGTGGAAAAAGTTGATTGCGTTCTCCTCCATTATCTTGGCTAGTGCCTTCGCTTCTATCCACTTGGAGAAGTAATCAACAGCTACTATCACATACTTGCAATTACCACGGGTAGGAGGGAAGGGGCCGATGATGTCAATCCCCCACATATCAAATGGCCACGTAGGTATCACAAGTGTACGCTCCAGCTCGCCTTAGGTAGTCTAGGAATGTCGGAGAATCTTTGGCACTTGTCACATTTTTTAACATAGGCATGCGCGTCCTCCCTCAGGTTTGGCCAATAGTAACCTAGCGAGATGATCTTGTCAGCTAAGGTTCTGGCCCCCGGGTGTCCGCCGCAAACACCTTCATGTACTTCAGCCAAGAGGTTCTCAATTTCCTTGGGATAGACACACCGTAGCAGGGGCTTAGTGAAAGATCTTCGGTAGAGGACTCCGCTCATCACAACGAATCTTGGGGACCTCTTCTTGATAAGTTTAGCTTGTGCCTCATTTTCCGGGAGTTGGCTCTTCTCAATATAGTCTAAGTAGTTGTCGATCCAGCATCTCTCCTCTCCATCTAGGAGCATGATTTGTAATCTTTCATACGCAGGTTCCTCTGCATAAACTACGTATGGGTTGGTCTTAGACTTAGACACATCCATAGTCGCTAGTTTGGATAGAACGTCTGCAATTTGGTTATCTTCCCTGCCAATCAGCTTATGTTCAAAGAATTCCATCTTCTTCGTCATGTCTAGGACCAGATCTCTATATTTGGTAAGGGTGGGGTCTTAGGTGTTATACTCTCCCTTCACTTGTTTGACAACTAGTTGGGAGTCACAGAATGGCGCCACCTTGGTTGCTCCGTAGAAGGAAGCCAACTCGATACCAAATATTAGAGCTTCGTATTCAGCTTGATTGTTGGAGGCGGGGAACTTGAATCTGATGATGTCTTGCATGGTGTACTCTCCTTCTGAACTTGCTAGTACGACTCCAGCTCCGCTTCTTTCCTTTGTGGCTGATCGTCTGTGTACAAGATCCAGCAGTTGGATGGGAGTTCGATGGGAGACTCTTCCTTTTCCGTAGTGTTTTGCTTACGGGAAGTGGGGAGATGCTCACCCATAAAGGCGGTCTCAACCATGAAGTCAACCAAAGGCTGCGCCAGGAGGGTCTTCCTTGGTTGGTAAGTGATATCAAACTCAGTAAGAGCGATTGACCAATTTAGGATACGTCCGGAGTCGTCCAACTTATGCAGGATCTTCTTCAATGGTTCATTGGTGTAAACAGTGATAGGATGCGTAGAAAAGTAAGCACGTAGTTTCCTTGAGGCAATGACTAGGGCGTACGCTATCTTTTCCACGTTGAAGTATCTACTTTCCACATCAGATAATTCCTTGGAAACATAGTAGACAGGCTTCTGCGTTCCTTCTTCATTTCAGACTAGAACAGCTGCGACTGCATGATCAGTGGCGGCTAGGAATACATACAGCATCTCACCGGTGATCGGACTACTAAGAAAGGGAGGGGAACCCAAGTAATCCTTCAACCGGAGGAATGCTTTGGAGCATTCGGGAGTCCAGGAGAAGCTCTTGGTACCCTTCAAGACCTTGAAGAAAGGCAGTGATTTTTCGGCGGATTTGGCTATGAATCTTCCCAGTGCCACTATTCTTCCATTCAATCTTTGAACCTCCTTGATGTTGGTAGGTTCCTTCATGTCAATTAGTGCCTTGATTTTCTCGGGGTTTGCCTCAATTCTCCTTTGCGATACCATGAAGCCCAAGAACTTTCCAGCTGTCACCCCAAATACACACTTATTTGGGTTTAGCTTCATGTTGTTGGCTCGGAGGTTGTTTATCGTCTCTTCTAAGTCCGGGGTGTGACTGCCCTCCTTGGTCTTAATGACAATATCATCAATGTAGGCCTCCATGTTCCGGCCTATTTGAGCGCCAAATACTTGATTTACCATTCGTTGGTATGTGGCACCCGCATTCTTGAGCCCATAAGGCATCATAACGTAGCAATAATTTCCCCCAGGTGTTTGGAAGGCCGTCTTTTCGATGTCCTCTTTCGCCTTTTTGATCTGATGATAGCCTGAATAGGCATCTAGGAAACTGAGTGTACGGTGTCCAGCAATGGAGTCAACCAGCTTGTCAATTCTGGGAAGAGGATAACTGTCTTTGGGGCAGGCTTTGTTGAGATCAGTGAAATCGATGCACATTCGCCACTTCCCATTTTGCCTCTTCACCATTACTACATTAGCCAACCAAACGGGGTACTTGACTTCACGAATGATTCCGACGCTCAGTAACTTTTGCACCTCTTTCTTAATAGCTTCCTCCTTGTCCCTTGCAAAATTTCTCCTTGTCTGGGAGATAGTTTTCGCCAATGGATCAACTTCCAAGCGGTGGAGTGCTACTTCCTCATTGATCCCTCTCATGTCTTCAACTCTCCAAGCAAAGACGTCGATACTATTTTTTAAGAGGGAAATGATCTCTTCCTTCTCTTCTGGAGATAGCTGGCCCCCGAGTTTGATTTTTTGTTCAGGATAGTCAGGGTTGATGACTACCTCTTCCAGTTCGTCTACAGGCTCCATTTCAGGACCGTCTCAAAATTCCAGGGACTCGATGATAATTTCTCTAATTCTCCTACCCTCATTGTTATTCACGCTGAGGCCCTCTTCCTCCATTAGTTCATCAACGTCGAGCGGATTGACCTTCCTCAAGTCATGGTGTAAGTGCTCCAATTTGAGCTTGTTAGAATTTTCGTTAGAAAATTAACGAAAGTTATAACATTTCTAACAATTCCTAACATTCCTAACATTTCTAACAAAGCAAGGGCAAAGTGGGCATTGTTATTTAAGGATAAACCAAGGAAAGGAATCAAAAAAGCAAAAGAAATAAGAAAAACCAAAAATAGAAATACATGGAACAAAACTCGTCATTTTAATTTGAATTTTCAAAAGATTATTCCTTGTGTCCAAAGCCTGAAGCAGCATTTAATGAACAGTGCACGTTGAAGACCCTATCCGCGCGGACATCATTGTCATTTTCAGAGGGCTATAAATTGAGCCCTCCAGTCTCAAAAATAAGAAAGAAGAACACATTTCCTCAACTGCACTTTGGCGAAAATAGAGAGAAAACAGTGAGAATTCCATAGAATTGTCACCTTTTTCTCAACTATTCAACCAAAATCACACTCACTCAAACACTCTTACATTCAAGTCTTCAAACACAAAACACAAAGAAGATAGGTATAAACTCCCTCTTCTTACCTTAAATCTCTCATCCATGCATGCATTTTCAAGCTACAAAATGTAGTTCATTCATCTTCTTGTCTTAGATCCAAGAAGATCACCATGGAAGTCCATCTCCATGGATGATCTTCTACAAGGATCAACATTATTTTCAAAGTGTTCTTACTTTCTTGCAAAGAAAACACATTTTCAAAACCCTAAAACTCATTTTCATACATCAAATCTCATTTTCAAAGGATAAAATTCCCCTTCCCAAGCAAATGAAGTGCTTAGTCCTAATGTACCCCAAGGATGGTTTGATATAGTTGATTCACCACTAAAATGTCAAGTGATCACTAATCAAAACCTAGGGAAATGGGGACAAGCATGGATGCCAAACCCCCTTTAAAATCACATTTTCCTTCTTGAGAAGTTGCTGTCCAGTAGCAATTTTCTAAGACCCCAGTCCATGGTCTAAATTTTTGGACACAGATAAACTTGGAATTTGGTGTTGACTACAAAACACTTTTTGTAGCCAACATCCAGAGATTTCCAGACATATTTTTACTTTATTTTTTACGTGAGTAAAACTCCCTTTTTCAAATTTTCTTTTGAAGGTCAGATCACCAGTTTCTGGGAGTCCAGATCTCATATCTGAGATTTCCAGAGGGTTTTGGGTCCTCAAATATTCTCCAAAATGGAAAATTCTTTCATATAAGTCTTATTTAAGGTGTCTGGAACAACTTTCATTCTCTGAGTTTTCTCATATTATGAAGTTTTGAAGCCCTTAAATCTATTTCAAAATCAAGTGTCCACTGCCTTTTTCATTCTGGCAGAAGTGTTCTTCAACTTCCAAAAATCTTTTGAGTACCAAAACTCTACCCAAAATCACACCAAAAATCATGGGATCTGTCCAAAGTCTAATAAAGAATTCCCATTTTTTACTTTTCTGAGTTTCAACTTATTTTGGCCAAAACACACACATACACACACACAAATGATTTTTAGCTTGGAAGACTCGTTTTACGAGGCATTCCGGGTACACACTAACGTCCTTCCCGGCATGTAACGTGACCTTCGAACCCAAATCTCTAATCTCGGGCATTTTTCAAAGTTTTGGCCCTTAAAACAAAAATGGCGTGGCGACTCCGGTCTTTTTCGATAGGTTTTTCAAAGAAACGAAGAATTTCAAAGTTAAACCATATTTTTCGAAAAGGAAAAATTTTGGCGGCGGCACATCATCACACATGGTTGGCCCCCGATTTCTGGCCGTTGACGAGAATGGATCTTGCTCGGAGACGGATGGAACTATGCCCTGGTCAGCTGCACTTTCTAGGACCATAGGTTCTTTGTCTAGGACCTCGCGGATATAGCTCACCCTAGAGCTGGTATGGGTGGTTTTCAGAGACTTAGAGATTTTGATGTTGTCCTCAGGGGTGTCTATCTCCACACTTTTTGATTTTTTCCGACTCTTCACGACATGTTCCAAGAAGTCCTTGGCGGTCGCCCTCACGCATCCAATTCCGAAACGAGTAGGGAATTTGACTCGTTGGTGAGGAAGGGAGGCAACCAACCCAAGTTTTGCTTGACTTGGAATGCCCAGTATTGCATGATAGTCGCTTGTTAGATCCATGACTATGAATGTGACGGTAGCCGTGGATCGGAAGGGATGTTCGCCAATTTCCAGTTCCAGCTCAACAGTTCCCTTAGCACCAACATTGTGGTTGGTGAAACCTTCCAACCTTCCGTGATAAGGTTCCAGTGATGTATCTTTCAGTCCCATCTGTTGGAAGGCAGAGTAATACAGAATGTCACGGGAGGCCCCCGTGTCAACAAGCAATCTTTTTTATTCTACGTTATCAATTCGACCCTTTATCACCAAGGGTTGTTCACGGGCAGCACGGCTCCCTGCCAGTTCATTAGGAGAGAAACTAATCACCTCCTCCGCTTTATGAACCCAAGCAGGAACATGGTACACTTTGCTCAGTTCATGGATTTGGTTTCTTAGCTGTCTGATAGAGATTGTTTCTTCTCGGATCACATGTAGCTTGGCACTAGGAGGCCTTTGTTCTCCCTCCTCGCTTTTATCATCATCGTCGCTTTCCTCTTCCTTCCGTTTTCGCTTACCATCCTTCTTCATGACGTAGCGATCTAGCTTTCCCTCGTCAACCCACCGTTGGATCATTTTCTTGAGGGCCCAGCAGCCTTCAGTATTGTGACCATGGTCCTTGTGGAAATCACAGAATTTGGAAGTATCACGAGGGAATTTTGGTTTACTGCTCAGCGGACGGGGTGGAGGAAGGTTTACTAGCTGCATGATCTCCGTGATGAGTTTGGTCAGAGGGGTGAATACTTCGGGCTTTTCAGTGCTTCTAGTTATATTCTTCCCTTTGGATCCCTTACCATTTCCATTGTCATTCTGGCGAGTGCCAGCCGCTTCTGGTTCCGCCTTGTCTGATCCCCTTTTCTTGCTTTTATCCTCGGCCATTGCAATGGCGTAAGCTACTTGGTACAATTCAGACTTGGACTTAGGTTCTCGGGCGGAGAGTTCATAGATAAGGGGACCGGATTTCAATCCGGAGTTAAAACAAACAATAACCTCCCTGTCAGTGAGGCTTTCTTCCACCTGGTCCGCCATTTTGCGAAATCAGTTGTAATAACTGAGGGTGGTTTCCCCCTTCCCTTGCTCGATATTGGCAAGGTCGGTCAATCTCATCTTTCTCCTTCCAGCCGTGGCAAAGTGGTTTAAAAACATTCTCCTCATGCCTCTCCAGCTATCGATGCAACCTTTTTCAGCTCACGGAACCAAGTCAGAGCTCTTTCGGAGAAGGTGCTCGCGAAAGCTTTACGGAGCATGTCATCGGCTATAGTGAGGAGGTTCATGGTTTGTTCGAAACTTTGCACATGGTCTTTCACGTCAGTGGTTCCGTTGTATTTTTCAAAGTTCAGGACCTTAAAGTGAGGATTTGGTGGTGCAGCAATTATCCTCTGGGAGAACGGATGAGTTGACCAGTCGAAGTCATCGTCATCAACCTTCTTTCCCATCTCCATGTCATCAAGTCTCTGTTTTAAGATTTCCCATTGTCTGGTTTCCACTCCCTTATCGTTGCTAGAGTGGGTGCTGCGTTGGGAGCTACGGGTCGATTTATCCTTGGGATGACCATTCACCCTACTATTTTCCACGTCGTTTTGGTGGCTGTCCCGCATTTTAGATGGAGCTTTATCTTGCCTTGGCTCTAACTCGTGGCCACCAAGTAACATTCAGTATGGCTCGAGAGTTCTCGACCGTACAAATTTACGAGGACGAGGACGGGGAGAGTCTCTTCGAGGATGAGGAGAATCATGGCGAGGTCGATGGGTTCGAGGAGACCTGGGATGACGAGGTGCCATGACAAGACAAGGAGGAGATAAACGCTTGGTCAAACTGAGCCTCGTCCTTAGGTCCCGTGAGTTTACTTCCTGTTCCTTGGAACTTAACTGGCTTCTCAGGTCAACTACCTGATCTTTCTTCTGGTTGGTATGCCGAGGACGGGGAGGATCTCGGAGGGCTTGCTTAGGTTGTACAGTGGGATCGAGGGGAGGACCTCGTCGCTCACCTTGCTCCCTTCCACGAGAGTTTCCTATCGACGGCAGCATAAACTCAGCCATAGAATTGTCTGGATCCAATTGCAATAGAGAAGCCTGTGTCTCATACATTCTTTGCAACGTCTCCATCTGCCTATGTAGCAAAGTACGTCGGTCGATGGGCTGAGTGCCTTTCGCTTGGCCGACGTCGGCATTCTTTGTCATCTTCCTCCCAATTCTCTTACCTCGAGGACGAGTAGGATGAGGAAGGTTAGCACCTGCTCCCTCGGCATTTGGTTGCCCCATGGAACGAAGAGTCATGGCGAGGGGAGGTGGTCCTTCAGGCTGAGGTGGAGGAGGAGGAAGCACCTCGGCATCTGGGTTAACCCCATTCACTTGGGTTTGTTCCTCAGCAGTTACACTTGTGAATCTTCCGTCTTCCACTGCAAATCAGTAATTGTAACAAACAAATTACCAATTGGGCGAATTTCACAACAATAAGGTTTCCAGCTAAACTTTGGGGGAAAATTCAACACCAAAACGAAATTGCAGGTCGCAATTTGACAATGCCAAACTTTCCGGTCAAAAACGCTAGTTCCAAGCAAAAACAGGGCGAATTCCGGCTAAATCTGCAAAATTCGGCCAAAATTGGAATAGAGCCAAACGGATCAAAATTTTCCGTTGAATCAACAAACAATTCCGGCAAGAATCAGGCTTCAGGCGAACTTTTTCTAGGCCAAACAAAGGGTTTTTGAATTGATTTCCCGACAATGGAACCAATTGATGATGTCAAAATCGTCAAATCAGCCCAAATCCAAGCGATCGTCTGTTCCGGAGATTGCTATGCCTGAAAATAAGACAAAACACGTAAACTAAGCTGGGGCTTGACCGACGAAGGCCCTCCGACGTGAGAGTAAGTCACGGTTTTGTGGTGAGAAACTAAATTGACAGAGTTTCTGTATGTAAAAAAGTAACGTACCAAATAATGTGCCATGTGACTTGTATTTATAGGGATGGATTGATAGAATCCATGTTGAATAGAACTTGTAAAGAGATAAGATATAATCCTAAGATGATTACATCTGTTAAGGAGTCATTGTTTGATTTGAATTGGTGTAGGCGGTTACAATTCTGATTGGATAATAACTGTTGAATCCTTGTTTGAATATGACTGTTCAATCTGCTTGCCGGATAGCCGAGGAGCATAAATGTCTTATCTCGGCATTTGTGTGTAAGCCGAGATGCATGATTTAACTTCCTCGTCCATTGATGATCTGTCGGCACGTGAATAGGCCGAGACGCATGAATCTGTCTCCTCGTCATATGAAGATATGCCGAGGTAAGAACTTTTCTCTCCTCGTCCTATGAAGAAATGCCGAGGTAAGAACTTTTCTCTCCTCGTCATTTATGACATCTCGGAGCTTGAGGAGCCAAGGAAATAGTATGAAGAGCCCGTTGTCAATGTTAAGGCCTAGATACACCTCGGCATACGAGGAGGGTCACCTCGGCACTTGTAATTGGAGCATCTTCTACTTGTATATTGGTCCTTGATAAGCTTTGATGGTGACGAAGTACGATTCCGAGGAAGCCCGTGGTTGCTTCCAATAACTTGTATATGGATTATGTTTATGGCCCAATTCATTTGGGCCCAACTTGGGCAAGCCCATGTCCGTATCTCGGTTTATACTGTTCATATATATTTGATGTACACGACACTTTGTAAAGCAAGGAAAATAAGTTGTTAAATTTCTCCTTCACATATTCTTGGTTTCAACTGGACGTTATCACCCAGAACTTTGAACTCCGGGGAGCACTTTATATTATACAAAAATATCTGGGCTTATATATATATATATATATATATATATATATATATATATATATATATATATATATATATATATATATCTTCGTTTTGTTTCCTTTTATTGTTTTTAGCATGTTACATTATTATTAATATCTTTTTTTGTTTGATTTTCTTAATTATATTTATAATTACTTTATTTTAGTTAATTATATTTTTCCTATAGTAATAGTAGGCAAAATATAATATAAATACCTTATTTTTTTGGAAAAAAAAAATTACTTTTAGAACAAAATTAGATTGAGAGCGAAGTGAAATTGGAAGTGTACTTGGGGTTGGGGGTAAACATAGTTTCGTCGATGAAATAAATATTTTTTGATATATAAATATAAAACTAAAAATTACATTTCAGCACAATTGACCTTAAACTCTTTATTACTTTTGAAAAAATAATAATTTAAAAGAAAACTAATAATTTTATTTTTCTTTATAATTCAAGTTTTATCCACTACACTACATATTACAATAGTGAATAGAGTAGCATTTGAGACAATTGCCTTTAAACTCATCTTATATTTTAAATAAAAAATGTTTAAAAAATAACTATTGGTTTTTCTTCATGATTTTTTTTTTCTTCTTACTAACCAAGCCAGTTAATTTCAATCATGTTATAAAGTAAAAAACCCATAAATAACCGCTATATATAATATAAAGGCAGGAGATTTTCCAAGCTCCACATTGCGCCACGTGTGAAATCCTTATTCGCCAACATTTTGCATTTTAGTCCTTAAAATTCTTCTATTTTGGCCAATTTTTTGCATTTACGTCCTTGAAAGTCTTTAATTTTATCCAATTTTTTTCCTTTTGTACCATAAAAAGAATTAATGCATGTTCACATTTTAAACTCTCTCATAATTCAACATTCTCAACAGACAATGCTTCGTCTCCTATCCCAAACCTTAATTCAAACCTCATCTTCTTCATACCAATCTCTACTCCATGGATTATTCACTGAAGAATACATGGATAATGGTGGATCAGCATTGTACCAGAGATGCTTGGCTGAAGGTTCTCTTTTCAGTGACAAAGAAGTTGGTGTAGATCATGAGGTTTGCGTTTCATCTCTTCATTGGTTTCCCACTGATAATGTTTATCCGAGTATAAATCAATATTCATTCTCATCAAACTTTTCATTGGAGGAAAGACCTTCCTACAAATCGTTAAATAATGTTTAGGCTCCAACATTTCTAAACATGTAACTAATCCAACTTTGTTGCAATAATGTCACGTTCTCATACTAAGCGGGAATAAATGAAGAAACAATTGAAACCAGTGTAATATTCTTCATTGCCTGGTAGTGCTGATCTTCATGTTTACTCAAGCTTGACTAAATCGTTCCTTGGTAGTGCTGGATTCATTTTACTCTTGGAAAGCTAATTCATATTGATTGATTTAAGAGTGTTCTTGCAAGTGGTTTTTAATCATAAAGTAAGTTTTTCTTCTCAATTTTGGTGAAAATTTACAGGTCGCCACACATGCTACTCGATTACAATAGCGATATTTGAAGAGTGAAATTTATCATTGGTGGGGATTATACCTCTGTATATAAAATCCAATTTTTTGCCTTTTGTTCCATAAATAAAATTAATGCCAATCACATTTTTCTCTCTCATCTTTCCCCTTTCTCAACAGACAATGGGTAATTCAGAGGTTGTTATTTCCAAGAAGGAGAAGATGTGAAGATGGATATGGATGTTGATGTTGCATATAGAAAGGCCATGGAAACTGTTGCTATCATTTTCACTATCACACATTCTTTATTTGAATTTTTGGCTGTACAATTAGCTCCAGTTTTTTGAATTAATGGGTTATACCTAACCTTGTATACCTTTCATTAGCAGCATGTTCTAATGAAGCCTTGTCATTTGGAATTTTGTAGTATTGTTTGAATGATTTAATTTTTATAAAATATTATTTGTAGCTTAATGATACAAGTGCTCTGATGAATATTTAATTCATAAAGAAGAGATAAAATTTACCCAATCAAAATTTTCAAATTGGCAATTAGATCTTATCAGATTTTAAACATATTTTGAACTGATAAATGAAATATGATTGTATATAACTTGTGAAAATATTTTTTATTATTATGTAAATCAATTCCATGAATTAAGCCAAAAGATACTCTTTCTTTCTCTTAATTTATAGAATATATGTTTTGTTTGTGTATTCAGTGAAACTCGAAATATTCTTCTGCAAATACCTATAATGTGTTTGGTATATCAGGTTGTAAATAAAGTAGGTGTTTTGCATTTTAATCCTTAAAATACTGATGCTTATTTAAATCCTAAAGAAGAGATAAATCAAATTTGAAATTCGAAATAAAATTCGTTAAATCAAATTTCAAATTCAAATTGAATTTCAATCTTCAAAACCTTAATTAAGATAAAATCTGATTTTCGAATTTTATTTCGAATTTATCAATTAAATTTGGTTAGTCCCTAAATTAGGATATCAATATTTGATCAGCCTATATTAGGATAAAATCAGCTTTCCTTGATTTGAGGGCTGTATATTCAAAAATAACCTAAAATTCGAAATATGCAAAGAGAGAAAATATGATTGTATATATCTTGTGAAAATATTTTTTTATTATTATGTAAATCAATTCCATGAATTAAGCCAAAAGATACTCTTTCTTTCTCTTAATTTATAGAGTATATGTTTTGTTTGTGTATTCAGTGAAACTCGAAATATTCTTCTGCAAATACCTATAATGTGTTTGGTATATCAGGTTGTAAATAAAGTAGGTGTTTTGAATTTTAGTCCTTAAAATACTTATGCTTATTTAAATCCTAAAGACGAGATGAATCAAATTTGAAATTCGAAATAAAATTCGATAAATCAAATTTCAAATTCAAATTGAATTTCAGTCTTCAAATAGTAGATTCTATAAATGAATAGAGCTGTATTGGCACCAACTAATGAAATAGTAGATTCTATAAATGAATATGTGATGTCATTATTGCCCGGTGAAGAGGTTGAGTATATGAGTTTAGATAGCATCAGTAAGGAGGATGGAGATATTACAGGACACGAGGATGTATTTTCTGTAGAGTTTCATAATACGATTAAATGCTCGGGATTGCCAAATCACCTTATCAAGCTTAAAGTTGGGTGTATGGTCATGTTGCTCAGGAATATTGATCAAGCTTTTGAGCTATGCAATGGAACACGAATGATTGTCACCAATCTCGGAAAGCACGTAGTTGAAGCAAAAATGACATCGGGTAAAAATATTGGCATGAAGGTTTTTATTCCTAGAATGATCTTGAGCCCATCAGATTTGACAAAATTTCCTGTGAAGTTTCAACGGAGACAATTTCCTTTGGTCGTTTGTTTTGCTATGACTATAAATAAGAGTCAGGGACAATCACTTTCACACGTGGGGCTATACCTTCCTCGACCTGTATTCAGCCACGGTCAGTTGTATGTGGCAATCTCTAGAGTAACCAGTAAAAAAGGGCTCAAAGTTCTAATTTGTGATAAAGATGGTCAGACGCATGACACCACAACTAATGTAGTATATAAAGAAATTTTCAACAAGTTGTGAGGTTATTTTAATCTATAAATATTAACAAGTTGTGAAAATAGTGCATGTCCGATATGCTTAATAGAATTGATGTCTCTTATTTGCAGGTATAAAGGTTTTTATCAGTTTGCTCAATCAAGAGGGATTTATTTTTTACGCGGTTGAATTTGGATATTGTAATTGATGAAATTGTTCCTACAGGTATATCTTCCAAATAGTTAAATTAAAAATTGAAATTATTGTCAATTTTGATCTTCCTGTGGATGTTTTAGATGCTTTGAGATTTAATGATTCGGTATGCTATGTGGTTCATAATTGATTTGGTCCAGATTTTGGCTTGGATTGAATTTTGGTTGCTGATTATTTTCTGGTTTTATGTGATTGTGGGGGGGGGTTGCAGTATGTTGGTGTCTTTGGATGGAGAGGAACGTTAGGATTTTTAAGAACTGCTACTTACCGAAGTTTTAAACGCTATTGGAGCATGTATGCCCTGTGGTATTTACACCAGCAATATTTTTCAGCGAAGAATGGTTCTTTCTGAAGATTATTGATGATATGCGAAGCATGTATGGATTTTTTGTTTTGTTATTTGATTGCATCTCAATTGAATTCTCTTGACTTAAGATGCTAATTGTTTTGTAGTTAATAGAGAATGTAGAAGCATATCTTATACAGAATTCTGTTTACAGTTTTCATATAATATTCTCTGATAACATAATAAATTTGGTGGATACTTGTGAGGGCTAAACATATTTTGGCCACATGGTTACATCTCAAGTTTTGAGTACTTGGTGGCTAACATGACATACGCGATTAGTATCCTACTAAGGCTGTGTTTTCTCTCGCTTAAAGCAACAAAGTTCATGACCTCGAGCTAAACATACCAATTAATGTTATCAAACAGCCAGTTATTCTATGAATATGATATTCTGAATCATCTAGATCTGTTGTATTAACTGAAGAAAGATCCCATATGTTCTTCATATTATCGCATAAACATATTTGATATTCATGTAACCAACTTAAGTAGTAGCAAGAGACAGAAAACAATTTATTATTAAAATAGAACAACTTAGCGATTAAGCACTCTACTTCTATAGCTTGATGAGTATCTCACTTAATTAGGGCATACATATGTAACTAACGTAACAATCAAAAGTAGCTAAAGAGATGTTCGAGAGCAAAAAGAAAAGTTGGGGAGCATAGATGGGAGGTTTGAGTTGACCAGAGATTGAAAAGGGAAACACAAATAGATTGTGGATAAATTATCCTACCTGACCCAAATATCTAACAAGAATGTTAGCTCCAAGGGACCATCCAGCAGCATATAGATTGGAGTTTGGATACCGATTAGCAACATGTGTCACCACTTCACAAATATCTCCCAAAAAGGAAGCTGAATAAAACTGCATAAAAAGTAAGAAACATGAATTCAGAAATTTTAGATATGAATGTGAATTGGAATTTCAGATGGTACAAGTACCTGAGGAGTGGTTACAGGGCTACTGCCACAGCCACGGCTATTGAAGACCACAACACGCCATCCCTTACTTCTGGCTCTCAGAAGCATATGCCTAACATATATATCCTAACTTCCCCCTGTTAAACCTGGCTGCAATAAGCTATCTATCATAATTCATAACACATCCTCCATCACTATAAACTTTTACCATTTCTTAAGTCTTTGGATTCATAAGTCTCCAGTTATGAAAATGTGATTAATTCTCTGATTAAGAAAATGCAGATAGACAGAGTAATTAGATGAGAGTGAGAGAGAGAGAGAGAGACTTACCAGCAAAATCAGAATATCATATTCATAGAATAACTGGCTGTTTGATAACATTAATTGGTATGTTTAGCTCGAGGTCATGAACGTTGTTGCTTTAAGCGAAAGAAAACACAGCCTTAGTAGGATACTAATCGCGTATGTCATGTTAGCCACCAAGGACTACTCAAAACTTGAGATATAACCCTGTGGCCAAAATATGTTTAGCCCTCACAAGTATCCACCAAATTTATTCCGTTAACCATCCATTTTACACATCAAAAATGACTTATCGGATTTGAGTACCCAATAATATAAATGAGTTTTCAATAGGTAACTTAATGAGTACCTAATACAATAATGGGTTGGATATCTATCTAGAAACCCAACAAATTACCCATTACCATAATGCATGAAAATTGTCCAAATGTATCTCCAGTTCAATTTGACGCAATAGAAACCTAACATTCAAATTTAATTGCATTCTTAAGGTTATAAATCTATTATCCATTCTATTACATGGGATACAAAACTTGTCAGTAGCCGCTCAAATTGAAAAGTTAAAGGTGAATCATTGTTAATGATGTGCAAATCAACTTATTTAGTAACTTTTGAACGCATTTTTTTTCGTTTCCAGACTAGAATTGATATGATTGGAGCAGCCTGTGAAAGTGCTGAAAAAGTCATTGCTGATACTCACAAAGCCTATATCAGTGGAATGCCGAGGAAAAGATTTTTATATATTACCCGAGAACTTTACTCTCCCACACAGCTGTTGTTTTTGGAAATTGGCTATGTAACCTTAAATGACATTTTTAGTTGAATTGTGCTAGAGAGTGGTGCTACTCCGGTTGTTGAGTTTAATTATCTCTACTCCTTTCTCCTTCAATAGTCATTGTGTCACCACTCATGAGTTCCTCAGAACCATTATGCTTCTCATTTCACCTGTTAGCAGTACATATCGATAGCACTTGCTATAAAAGATCCTTAATAGTGCCAACAACCACCGTGGTGGCCTATGATAGCTAAAAGTACAACCTTAAAAAAATCTCTATTCTGGTGATCATTAGCTACTTTTCTTCAACCTAATTTTTGCTTTAGGGAAACAAGATAAAGAAGCACTGTTATAGAAGATCCTTACTGCATCATTCCTGAAATTATTGTCAATTTTGATTTGTTTTAAAGTAAATTAAAAAATGAAATTATTGTCAATTTTGATCTTCCTGTAGACGTTTTAGAGGCTTTTAGATTTAATGATTCGGTATGCTATGTGGTTCGTAATTGATTTGGTCCAGATTTTAGCTTGGAATGAATTTTGGTTGCTGATGATTTTCTGATTTTTTTATTTTCTGTGTGTAGTCATTTTTTGAGTCTATGTTTGTCAGCATGGAATTTAGAATTGGATATACAGGTGAGTGATGTATACCTTGGTCCTCTAATAGTAGATATGAAGATTTCACCTATTTAGCAAATATACCTATGACTGCTTCGAAAACCATGGTTCATGGAAGTATATAAATCTCTGGAATATATCCAACAATAAAAATCTCTGTACATGCCTGTATATAAATCTCTGCCTTTTGTAGTACAATCTTGATATTTTCTAATTTACAGAAGCAATTTTCACTCGATTCCTGGAAGTAGAATCAAAATTTCCATCACCAACAATAAACAGATCAACCTCTGTGAGTACTTTGAAAATTGCTTGAGCTCTGACAACAGGGTGGTCCATTTGAAGAGGTAAAGCTCTCCTTTAACATTTATTGGACTAATTGTAATGAACAAGCTGTTGCTGCAGTTGCTTATGCATGATGACCACCCTGGTCTAAGCCAAAACAATTAGAAAAAATATGGTATAAGCATCATTTGCATCCTAAACGACAACATGAATATGAAGTATACTATATCCATCCCATATACTCTGTAATTTCATTTAAATAAACCAAAACAATATGACCTAATGAAATTACAGATTATAGCAATAATTTCAATCATGTTATAAAGTAAAAAACCCATAAATAACTATTGGTTTTTCTTCATGATTTTTTTTTTCTTCTTACTAACCAAGCCAGTTAATTTCAATCATGGAAAAAATCAATTAAAACAATTATGTGTTTTAATTGATTTTTTTCATAGTTGTCTCAAGGGCTTTCCACGTTACATCATGTGTCAACATCTTTTTTCTGTATTAATTATACTCCTAATATTCGCTACATTGATTATCAATTTCGATTTATATTGTTACTTAAAAATCAATTAAAACACATAAATAATTATTTACTTAATCAAAAAAAATATTATTCACCGTCGGGTACCGACGGGTTACTGACTAGTATTTTAAATAAAAAATGTTTAAAAAATAACTATTGGTTTTTCTTAATGATTTTTTTTTCTTCTTACTAACCAAGCCAGTTAATTTCAATTATGTTATAAAGTAAAAAATAAATAAGTTGAGCATTTATCATTTGTCACTTTAGATTCGTGGTGGTCAGGATTTTTACTTTTGACCCTTAAATGAGGCAGGGAATTCAAAAGTTACTTTAATTGGATTTGATCAAAATTAAAATTTGTACTGTAATTGTAATTGTTATTTACAATTTTTTTTTGATTACGCATTTATGTTTTTTACTTAAAATGTAGGTCTTGTGAAAAACTTGTTTTTTCAAAATGTTATGGAAAAACTAATTTTCAGCATTGTTCATCCCTCTTATTAGTTAGGATTAGTGTTTAAAAAGAGTAGGTCTTGTGAAAAACTATTTTTCTCAAAATGTTATGGAAAAACTAGTTTTTAGCATTGTCCATTCATCTTATTAGTTAGGCTTAATGTTTAAAAACTAGTTTTTTCTTATGTTATGAAAAAACTAGTTTTCCACAAGATTTTGACGTTTAAAAACTAATTTTTTCTTATGTTATGAAAAAACTAGTTTTTCACAAGATTTTGACAAATTATTTATAGGGTCTAATATTTTCATTTGCAAATATACAAAACGTTAATTATATGAAAGTAAATTTATTGATAGTTAAATAAATTAAAAGTTATTTATTTACATCTCGTGCATTGCACAGGTGGCAGGTGCAATTCTATTAATAATAATAAGAAAAATCTTGATAATTCTTCGGAAAAATTCCTCTTTACCCACATATTTCAAATCATAACCCATTAAAACCCAGTCCAAATTTAAAAAGATAACCCCCTTTTATATTTCAAATCAAAATCCCTTTAAACCCCAATATGCTATATACCGGCCAAAATCCCTTTGACGGCTCTGTTAACATCCGTTCTCTCTCTCTCTTGTCGATTAATAATCGATTGATAATGATCGCTTAATTGGCTTCGGTTACGATGAGGACGGAAAGTTTGGGTCCGATTGCAAGGTAGCTGGCGAAATTGGCGATGCCGGCGATTATCACCGCGACGGCGAGTAACGAAATGATGAATGCCGCAGCCCAGATTAAGGGACTGGGAAATGGGTTTGGGATTGGGAAGGAATAGAGATTGATTAGGTTATGGGATAGTAATGTTCGTTGATGTAATTGGTGGGAAAGGTTTTGGGTACCTTCCCCATTGATAAAGCCACCATTATTAATTTTAAAACCTCAGTTTTTGTTTATCTTTCTTTCTAGGAATCTTTTTATTTGATATTTTGTTTCTTGTATATTTTTTTTATAATAGAGCACGTCCTATATCACTTGCTATAGGACCATTAAAAGGTCTTAAAGCTTTTTATATGATGTTGCCAAGTCATATAGCACTTGCTATAGGACCATTTAAAGTTCTTTTAGCTGTGTATTTGATGTTGCCAGGTCCTATAACAGTTGCTATATGACCATTTAAAGTTCTTTTAGTTGTGTATTTGATGTTGCCAGGTCCTATACCAGTTGCTATAGGACCATTCAAAGGGTTTATATCTGTGTATTTGATGTTGCCAGGTCCTATACCAGTTGCTATAGGACCATTCAAAGGAGTTATATCTGTGTATTTGATGTTGCCAGGTCTTATACAAGTTGCTATAGGACCAATTAAAGACCTTATATCTGTGTATATGAAGTTGCCAGGTCCCATACCATTTGCCACATTATTATTCACAAAAAACAATAAATCAAGTGTCTATATCACTTGCTATAGGACCATTAAAAGGTCTTAAAGCTTTTGTATATGATGTTGACAAGTCCTATAGCACTTGTTATAGGACCATTTTAAAGTTCTTTTAGCTGTGTATTTGATGTTGCCAGGTCCTATACCAGTTGCTATAGGACCATTTAAAGTTCTTTTAGCTGTATATTTGATGTTGCCAGGTCCTATACCAGTTGCTATAGGACCATTCAAAGGGCTTATATTTTTGTATTTGATGTTGCCAAGTCCTATGCCAGTTGCTATAGGACCATTCAAAGGGCTTGTTCCAAAAATTGTTAAAAAAATTTTATAACCTAATTTCCCCAAATAAATCGTACCCAATTTAAGATCTGAATAAAGCATATCAAATCTATTCAATTCGAAATCAAAACATTTCCTCCCAATCTTCCCACGGCGGCAGCACTCCTATCAAGATCTTCCATCTTCTCCGCACAGGCAAGGCTCCATAGAAAAACATCATCCTTCGAATTCAAATACGACACCCCTTGCAATTTCATGGAACGCGTTTGTAGTTGATAAAGAAACAACCCATGGTGGTGGGAACGGGGTGGTGGATCGTTTGAGATTATCTCTCATTTCGGAGATCCAACCCATGGTGGTGGAGAAAGAAACAACCACAGGAGGAAAGGATCGGAAATTTGGATTGATTGATGGGTTTGAATTGGAAATGGGAATGAAGGGCGGCGAAAGGGTAGGAAGATATAGGTGGAAGACGGTGGTTACGTAAAACTAACAGTCCGTTAAGGTTGGAGTTTAGAGAAATTTTCATTTCAAATGGGTTAAAATGACTTATTAATCTGAATTATGGGTTTAAGAGTCCTTGACTCTAATTCTTCAACCTTTGTCCTACCTTCAACCAACCCCATAGCTCAAATTAAACTCAAGATAATATTCCCCTTAGTGATCCCCAACCCAAGAAGCCCATGTACCCCTTAACCCCGGGCCTAGCCTGCCAGTTTCGTCTTTATGGCTAGTGAACAAAATTGCTTAGGCAGTATGAACTATGAAGTGAAGCCATTATAGATACTCACAGGGAAAACAGAAGATTACCACATGGGAGAGTTTACCAAACATTTGGGGCTGCTTTCTTACCATATAATTTCACTAGGGTTCTCTATCAACGACTTCAAAATCTTCGCCAAGGTATGCGGACAGTGGATGCGTATACAGAGGATTTCTATCAGTTGCTAGCACGGAATGGTCTCATCGAAACCAATGACCAATTGGTTTCTCGTTACATTGGTGGTCTTCGTCTTCCTTTCCCGGATGCCTTAAATTTGTTCTCACCTGCATCAGTTTCTGAAGCACATCAGCGAGCAATACTTCTGGAACGACAATTTGCCCGCCTCCCTGTAGGACCGTTTCCCACTCCGTCAAGCCGCCCCAACCAGTCATCTAGTGCAACAATCAGTGCTACGCCTGTTCGCAGCCAAGTACAAGCCAGCTCCAACTCGTACACCAGGCACGAGTGGAGGCCCATCCTTTTCCAAACCAGGCCAATGTTTCTCTTGTGGTGAATTTGGCCATCGGCAAGCCACTTCCCCGAAGTCTGGAGGAGTCTCTCGTGGTCTCTTCGTCGCACCTGCTTGGCACCCAGACATGTCGATAACGATAACCAGCGACACAATCTTTTTCAATCAACATGTACCATTAACGGCAAGGTATGTCGATTTATTGTTGATTATGGTTCTTGTGAGAATGTTATTTCTCGTGATTCTGTTGATAAATTAGCCCTTCCATCAGAGGTTCACCCACAACCTTAAAGGAAATCATGTGACTGTTAATCGACATGTCTCGGTGATGTTTTCTATTGGTAATAAATACGAGGATGCTGTATGGTGTGTCATTGTGCCCATGGATGCGTGTCATCTTTTATGCGTATTCCATGACGGCCGACATAATACTTGCTCTTTCATATTTTCTGGCCATAAGCTAGTACTTGTACCCTCAATTCCTCAGGTGGTTCAGCCTCCACCTTGTGAGGCAAAGATTCTGTTGTTAAATCGTGGGGAATTTATCAGGGAGATGTGTGCCTCCCCATATGTCCTAATCTTAATCGCGCAAGAAGTTGTGACGCCTACTACAATTCATACTCAGATCTCTGCTCTTTTACATGATTTTTTTGATGTTTTTCCGTACAATTTACCTTCCGGTTTACCCCCATTGCGTGATATTCAACATCATTAATCTCATTCCCGGTGCTCCGTTACCCAATCGGCCACATTACAGAATGAGCCCTACCGAACATGCAGAACATCGTCGACAGGTTGAGGAGTTGTTACGCAAAGGTCATGTCCGGGAAAGTTTAAGTCCTTGCGCAGTTCTAGCCTTATTAATTCCTAAAAGGGATGAGACTTGGCGTATGTGTATGGATAGTCGTTCCATCAATAAAATCACGGTTAGATATCGTTTCCCAATTCCTCGTTTGGACGACCTGCTAGATCAATTAAGTGGTGCTGTTTTTTTCATTAAATTAGATCCGAAGAGTGGGTATCATCCGATTCGCATTCGGCCCAGGGATGAATGGAAAATAGCTTTTAAAACACGCGAAGGACTTTTGAGTGGTTGGTCATGCCATTTGGCCTGTCCAACGCCCCAAGCACCTTTATGTGAGTTATGAATCAAGCGCTGCGCCCCCTTATTGGCTCTTGTGTTGTCGTTTATTTTGACGACATCCTAGTTTATAGTAAATCACTTGATGAACACGTGGAACATCTGCGAGCTGTCTTACTTATCCTCCGTTCGGAGAAATTTTATACTACGCCTGCCAAGTGCCAGTTTATGACAGATTCGATTCTCTTCTTGGGGTATACTATCTCAGCAGCTGGTATTCGTGTGGATAAATCAAAGATTGCTGCAATTAGCGAATGGCCGACACCCACCACTCTGTCTGAGGCTTGCAGTTTCCACGGCTGAAACTGAAAGTACTTTTTCTGAGATAAAAACATGGAAAGGAAAGAATTGTGTGTTTTTATTAAGGATGAACCATACAACTATTTATAACAACAATAATAGAAAATATCTTAAACTAACTCTCTGAAATACCTCTTGCATATCAGCACTTCATTTATCCCTAAACTTTCTAACTAACTTGACTCGGTAAACAAAAGACTAAGTCAGCAAAGAAATACTAACTAGCAATAACAACTAGCTGATACTAACTACTGGAAATTAACACACAGTAGGCATTAATATTTGACACTCCTCCTTAGTGCATGCTTACGATCAATTAAACCAAGAGCATCATGAAACATCTTGAGCTTTGGTTTTGGTAATGCTTTTGTAAACACATCAGCAACTTGATCACTTGTCCAAATTTCCTTCAACTCAATTTCTTTTTGCAAGACTTTCTCCCGAATAAAGTGATGTTGAACTTCAATGTGCTTTGTCCGAGTGTGGAACACCGAATTTGATGCGAGCTTAACTGCACTTTCATTGTCGCACCTGTAAGTGCTCCAATTTGAGTTGTTAGTATTTTCGTTAGAAAATTAACGAACGTTTTAACATTTCTAACAATTCCTAACATTTCTAACCAAGCAAGGGTAGATTAGGGATTGCCATTTAAAGATAAACCAAGGAAAAGAATCAAAAAAGCAAAAGAAATGGTCAAAAACCAAAAATAGAAGCCCATTTGGAACAAAAAGCGTTTGCCTAATTTGAATTTAAAAAAAAATATTCCTTGTGTCCAAAGCCTGCAGCTGTAATTAATGAACAGTGCACGCTAAGGGTTTGATCCGCGCGGACATCTTTGGAATTTTCAGAGGGCTATAAATTGAGGCCTTCAGTCACAGAAAAAAAGAGCCACAGCACATTTCACAACTGCACCTTGGCGAAAATAGGGAGAAAATAGTGAGAATTCTCTAGAATTGTCACCTTTTTCTCTTAATTATTTTCCCAAATCCCACTCACTCTCAAATTCAAACACTCACATATTCAAGCCTCATACACAAACACAAGGAAGATAGGTATAACCTCCCTCTCCTTACCCTAAATCTCTCTCATCCATGCATGCATTTTCAAACTCCAAAATGTAGTTTGTTCATCTTCTTGCCCTAGATTCAAGAAGATCACCATGGAAGTTCATCTCCATGGTTGATATTCTACAAGGATCAACATTACTTTCAAAGTGTTCTTACTTACTTGCAAATGCATCTTCAAAACCCTAAAAACCATTTTCATACATCAAATCTTCATTTTCAAAGGATAAAATTCCCCTTCCCAAGCAAATGAAGTGCTTAGTCCTAATGTACCCTAAGGATGGCTTGATATAGTTGATTCACCACTAAAATGTTAAGTGATCACTAATAAAATCCTAAGGAAATGGGGACAAGCATGGATGCCAAACCCCCTTTAAAATCATGTTTTTCTTCTTAAGAAAGTTGCTGTCCAGTAGCAATTTTCTAAGACCTCTGTCCATGGTCTAATTTTTTGGACACAGATAAACTTGGAATTTGGTGTTAACTACAAAACACTTTTTGTAGCCAACATCCAGATATTTCCAGAAATATTTTTACTTTATTTTTTTCGTGAGTAAAACTCCCTTTTTCAAATTTTCTTTTAAAGGTCAGTTCCTCAGTCTCTGGAAATCCAGATTTCACATCTGAGATTTCCAGAAGGTTTAGGTCCCTCAAATCATCTCTAAAATGGAAAATTATTTTACAGAAACCTTATTTAGGGTGTTTTGAACAACTTTCATTCTCGGACTTTCCCCAGATTCTTAGATTTTGAAGCCCTTAAGTCCATTTCAAAATAAAGTGTCAACTGCCTTTTTCATTCTGGCAGAAATGTTTTTTCAACTTCAAAAAATCCTTTGAGTCCCAAAACTCAACCCAAAAATCACACCAAAAACCATGGGACTTGTTTAAAGTCTAATAAAGAGTTCCCAATTTTTAATTTTCAGTTTCAACTTATTTTGGCCAAAGTAACACACACACACAAATGGTTTTTATGCTTGAAAGACTCGTTTTACGAGGCATTCCGGGTGAACACTAACGTTCTTTCCGGCGTGTAACGTGACCTCCGAACCCAAATCTCTCATTTCGGGCATTTTTCAAAGTTTTGGACCTTAAAACAAAAATGGCGTGGCGACTCCGTGTTCCAGTTTTATTTGGTTTTCAAAGAAACGAAAAATCGAATTTTCTCCGCGAATGGCAACATCGTTACAGTGGCGACTCCGCTGGGGACGAACTAAGCTTTATCTTAAAAAAATGATATTTGGTATATTGGTGGAAACCATTAAACTTCCCGTTATCGCCTCCTAACACGAGTCGGGGATAAATTGTGGTTTAACAATCCCACGTACCAGTATCATTGTTTTCAAAAAATGAAAAGCTTTTGAGGGTCAAGCTTCCGTCCCGGCATTTGAAATCGTTTGTGGTGTGTGTTGATTTTTCACATTTTCGTGTTGTTTTGGCCGCCTCGGAAAAGTCAAAATTTTGACTGTTGGACCCGTTGCCTCGGATTTTGAATTATGTGCTTATGTGTGCATTTACTTTCAAAAAAAAAAGTTCAAAAAAAAAAGAATTTAAAAAAAAAAAAGAAGAAAATTTTCAAAAAAAAATCATACATCATACTTTTTAAGACACATGAAAAATTTCTATTTTACTCAAAAAAAGAAGATAGACTGCTTGCACACTACGCGCACGTGACCTTACACTGCACACTACGTCCCTAACACGGAAAATCCTGTCGCGGCCCGTTTGGTCTTATTACGCCTCTCGGTGCAAGCATGGGACTACCCAAACATCCCATGGAGCCTCGTGTCGACCATGCACTTGTCCGTGACACACTTTGTCCGAGACCCGGTTGGTTTTTAGTCTGGTCTGTGTCATGCCCTGTCTGTGTATAGACCTTTCCTTTCAAGCCTTAGTCGGCATGCCAAGCCAATATCTTTCGGGGACCCTAATCAGTCGAAGTTCTGCCGGTTTTCCGTCACGGACTTTGACCAGATATTGACTGGCGCCTTGACTTTGACTACGGCGGCACAAATTATACATCGACTCCCCGGCATGACACTGAGTCATCAAGGATTAATGATTATTCCATGCCTAATTACGGCCTAATTGACGACAAGTCAAGATCAATCGTGGACATTTATCAGTCCAAATCATGCCGGCTTTTTGTTGAGCCCTCGGACATGATCTTGACTTTGACGTCAGCTTTGTCCGTAATTTACATCGAATGCTCGTTAAGACTCGATTACCCGCCAGACTTTTAGGATCATTTTTCTTTCGGTCGGTGGGACCCGCTTGCCCTATATGACCCTCGCCCGGGGCTGTCCACCCTGGGAGGTCGAAATACAGGTGGAATACGAGGGGCTTATAGACGTAGTGACGGGGCCCACTGATCCAGGATCCAGAGTAGTTTGCGAAAAAGAAGAGAAATCTTTTCCAACCGATTAGGTTAATAAAACATGTTTTAAGTAAACAGGAACAAATAACCGCATGTTGCATGAGCCCAAAGCCCAAACACCTACCCTCCTTCATTCCCAAATCTCTGAACCCTCGTGCCTTTTCCCCCGCAGCTCCTCACAAAGGTTGGTTCCGGACACCGGGTCACCGTTTGATCAGTTGGGAAGAGTCAAGCGCATCGTCAGCTCCACCCACTTTGCCAGTTGAAGATCAACAGCAGGCCGCAAGGTTCTATCCCTTCGCCCAGGCTACTACTCATGCTCCCTCGGGCAATTTGGGCCAAGGACAGGTTTTCACCTACGTCCCCGGATCGGCCGTTCCCTCCACCAGTCTGCCGCCAGTGGTAGCTCCTCTCTCTAGCTCAGTCACTGGTTTGAACGCCATGGTTCCACCACAAGATCCCCATCTGGCCTGGTTCATGGAACAACATAAGGAAATGAAAGCGCAGATTGCTGAATTGACCGCTAAGAAGTCTGCCTTCCGGCCTACGGACCCGGACTCCATCGTTCCCCTGCCTCACAAATTTGTTATGCCGAATCTGGACCTCTTTGATGGTACTGCATGCCCGAAAACTCATCTGGACACGTATACCTTGGCGATGAAGGCCAAAGGGTGTACCAATCAGCAGTTGGCTGACTATTTCAGTCTGTCTCTGAAATCTAGTGCCTTAAAATGGTTCTTCCGCTTAAAACCCGATGCCAGGGCTACATGGGACCAGATTACTAATGCCTTCACAGAAAAGTACAAAGCTAACTTGGAATGGGAAACAAATAGAGTTGATCTGCAGACAACAGTGCAACGTCCCGACGAAAATGTTGGGGACTTCTACAAGCGGTGAAATCTGAAACTCAGTGAAATGGCCATCCCTCCTTCTGAAGAGGAACAACTGGATATCTTTCAGTCATGCCTGAAACCGCATCTGAGAGCCTCCCTCAGCCACTTCCCGTACTCAGACTTACGAGCCATGGTTAACTCCGCAGCTAAGTTTGAAAAGGCTTACAATCAACAACCGGCTGCTGCACCTGCTTACAGATATCGGGCTCCTCCTTCCAACACCGCCCCTGCTCCTGCTAAAGGCAAAGAGATGATTAATTACTGTGAATGTGTGCCCAAAATTTGTGTGTTGGATTCACGCGAGTTTGAAGACATCCGGTTTAATTTGAAAAACGGAGTCGCCACGCCATTTTGATTTCCTCAAAACTTTGAAAAAAAGGATTTATGGGTTCGGAGGTTAAGTTACCCCTTGGGAAGAACGGATCGTCGTTCACCCAAGGTGTCTTGCCGTATCAAGTCTCCCTAGATTCCGTTTATTTTGCTTGCTTGCGTGCTTTCTTGTGTACATGTGTTTGAATGAAAGGGGAGGGAATGTCCCAAGTTGTCTTCCGGACGTACAAACCATTTATTGGTTGTTGCTCGGGATTTCTTGGATTTTATGTATTCGGGATTTTGATCCCGTCCTCATCTTGGACTTGTGATCATCGCATTTTTAACCTCAGGACTTGCGTGATCGAGAGAAGGACTCTCTTTTATAGCCCTAAAATGAGGTTCTTTAGAAAGGAATGTCCTTAGCCCATCAATCCTACACTTTAAGACGATCGAGCTTATATGAATGCTTCATGCTCGTCTTAAGTGATAATCGGAGATATAGGGTTCAAGGTTATCCCTTTCTAAAGAGATTATGGAACCTTTAATGGAAGAAACGATGTAAAGATAGGATCTTTACACCGGTCCGTTCCAAGGTTGCTAATGGGGACATGGGGGAATGCATGTAAAAATGACATTTTTAGTGGAAAAGATGACATTTTGGGGTGCAAAAGATGCTTTTGATTTGCAAAGGATGCTTTTTGATGTAAAGAAAGGATTTTAATGCAAATGATGCACTTTTATGGGAAAAAATAGCATTTTAGGTGCAAATGATGCATAAAGATGTTATTTTGAAGACAAAAGGATGTTACTTTGATGTGTAGAAATGACTTTTAATGCAAATAATGCACCTTTAATATAAAAAAGAGATTTTAATGCAAAGGATGCTAATTTGAGTGCAAAAGAATAATTTTTAATGCATGAAAAAGGGCTTTAGGTGCAAAAGGATGCACCTTTATGTATGAAAATGGCATTTTAATGAAAAGATGGCATTTTATGTACATAGATACTATCTAAATTGCAGATAGACATCAGATTATAGCATGATGAGGGCTAAAATCAGATTACCAACTGGACAGATGAAGGTTCTGCAAACTGGCTTAAGTTGTCGCGTGACATAGGCTGCCTATGTCGCGTGACATACTTGGCCACTTGCAGAGTCTACAACAACTGGGATCTACAGAGGTAACAAGGCATTAATATAGCCAAGTTACTTCACAAATAGATCTCAGAGAGCAAGTATTTCAATAATGAACACTTCAAGAGGGTGTGGATATGAGGGATCCATACTCATCTCGAGTGTTCATGCAAAAACAATGCCAAGCCGGAGCCTTTACATGAAATGATATGCAAATAGATATGGATCTAAGCAATATAACACTAAAGCATGCAACTTTAATCAGAATACAACATTATCAACGCATTTATCATAGAGATTTCACATTCAAAGGAAATAGGGAGAGGAAAAAGGGTAGAAAATCGTTACCCTTGAAGACCACAACTTCCTATATCAAGTTAGATATAGGAGCCTTCAAAACAGCAACCTCCGGGGCTGGGATTGAGCCTTGGTTCCGTGAGAACCTTTGGTTCTTTGTGTGTGTGGGAAGTGTGTGTGGGATTGTTTGAATGGTGAGTGATTTTGGGAGGATTAGGGTGTGTTTTGGGGGATATGTGAGGAGGGAGTAGGCTTCTGGGCGTATTCTCTTGTAGAGGGGTACTGAGGAGTGAAGGAGAGGTGCCCAAAATGAGAGGTGAAGGCCTCTATTTATAGGCTGCATGCATGGGCTTATTATGTCGCACGACATAACAAGCCATAACCGTTTTCCTTCTAGAAACATGCAAGGTGGCAAGCTTCTAGAAGTTTTCTTGGCAAGTTATGTCGCACGACATAAGTAGCCACTTCCAGTTCTTTCTAGAAACATGCAAGGTGGCAGTTTTCTAGAAGGTTTTTCTTGAATTAAGAAAAAACGTGTTTCTTAATCTCCAAGCAGTCTCTTCACCCCTTAGAAGGTTTGGAACATTTCCGGAATTGCTCCTGAACTCTAGGAAAGTCTGAAGAATTGCCGGGAAACTTGCCGGAATTGCCGGGAAACTTGCCGGAATTGCCGGGGAACTTAACCGGAAGGCATGAGCCAGATTTGGGTACTTACAGAAGCCCCTCGGCAACGTCACTTGCAGGGCGAGTGGAGTTGTCGATAGAAAAGGATCCAATCTGGCGAATGCCGAGACGGATTGGGTGACAAAGTTGGTTGAGTGGCTGAACCTTTTATGAAAAGCTACCTACGTATCCCGAGTGGGAATCAAGCCATAATCGTAGTTCGGAATCCACTGGAGAAAGGGGGCGTCATATATGACAAATTGGCTGAACCTAAACTAGGCTACCTACGTATCCCGGAGGAATCAAGCCAGGCCGTAGTTCGAACTTTGACTGGGTCGAAATGTTATTCCTTTATTTGGGAGTAACGGAGATCGAAAGAGAGCGAAATGTTATTCCTTTAATCTGGAATAACGGAGATCGCGAAAAAGGTCGAAATGTTATTCCTTCAACTTGGAATAACGGAGATCGAAAGAGAGAGCGAAATGTTATTCCTTCATCTTGGAATAACGGAGATCGCGAGAGAGGTCGAAATGTTATTCCTTCACCTTGGAATAACGGAGATCGAAATAGAGCGAAATGTTATTCCTTTATCTTGAAATAACGGAGATCGCGAGAAAGGTCGAAATGTTATTCCTTCATCTTGGAATAACGGAGATCGAAATAGAGCGAAATGCTATTCCTTCATCTTGGAATAACGGAGATCGCGAGAAAGGTCGAAATGTTATTCCTTCACCTTGGAATAACGGAGATCGAAATAGAGCGAAATGTTATTCCTTCAATCTGGAATAACGGAGATCGCGAGAGAGGTCGAAATGTTATTCCTTCACCTTGGAATAACGGAGATCGAAATAGTGCGAAATGTTATTCCTTTAATCTGGAATAACGGAGATCGCGAGAGAGGTCGAAATGTTATTCCTTCACCTTGGAATAACGGAGATCGAAATAGAGCGAAATGTTATTCCTTCATCTTGGAATAACGGAGATCGCGAAAAGGATGGATTTTGTAAAGAAGTAGGAAGGACTCAATAATTTTTGTAAAGAAAAGTGGGACGTACCCGGATAATTTTTGTAAAGAAAAGTGGGACGTACCCGATGATTTTATTATTTGAAAATTGAAAATGTTAAGGGCAAATAAAATGAGCCACAGGGATAAATTTGAAAAATAGGCCACGGGGGCACTGGAGGGAAAATTGGATTGGAAATGATTGGAAATGCCAGGGGCACAAAGGGCAAAACAGGCCTATGGGGGACAAAATTGTAAAATGGAGCCTTCAGGGGCAAAATTGTAAAAACAAGCCACAGGGGCTTAGTATGTCGCACGACATAATAGGCCCTGTGGACAGATTCATTAAAAATTCGCACAGTCGCCATTTGAAACTCAATTGAAATTGAAATTGAGAGGGAGGCGACAACGAGAAGAGAGAAAGAGCAAACATCCGAGGGAGATTTGAGAGAAATCAAACACATTTAGTTCGATTCGATTGAAAAATGCCTCCTAGGTTCTATCCGACCAAAAGGGCTCCTCAACACGCCGAGTTAGCTAATCGACGGAAGGGGGTGCAAAGGAACCAAAGGCCATTTCTTCCGGAAGCCCAAAGAGGGGATTTCTATCCGCAACTTGATGAACATACCTCAGATGTCGGGAAGAAAGATGTGGTAAGTGACCTAGGTTTTTTGAAAAATTTTTGATTTGGGTGAAATTGATTCGAACTGAATTTTCCAGATTGTGCTATGAATTGTCAAAAATTTGCATGAAATCATGGATTGAAATAGGAAGTGTGATGCTAAAATGCATGCTTTTTATTGATAGGATTTGACCCATTTTCAATTTGAGATGATTTCGAGAAATAGCACGAAATATTCATACTTGTGCCATGTTTTCTTGCAGGGATTGCGCACCCGTGGTTCTCCAGAGGTGATTGGCAGGCTATGGCAGAGCTTGCCGGGTAGCCAGGAGCAGATACACTCGCCTAAGGGCATGATTTACGCCGTTGGGCTAGGGCGATTCTTTGAGATGGCGAAGGCCATTGGAGACACTCAGAGGAGCGTAGATTTGGTGAGGGCGTTTAGAGAGTTTTGGTGGGAGACCACTCACTCATTCCACTTCTCTTGGGGTGAGACGACAGTCACACCGTTGGATTTTGCGGTCATCACGGGATTGCCCTTTACGGATGAGCCACTCTACATAGAGGAGCCTGCACAGGGAGTTGAGCCCCAGCCTATTGCTGATGCCGATTTTATGGGTTTGCTTGGTTTCGTTCCCCATATCAAGAAGGGGAATGGATATGAGTTGGGTGAGCTACACGGCTTGATTGGAGAGAAGAGTAGGGACTACATTGCGGTTGATGATCCTATTGAGAGCCGAGAGACTGGCGAGAGCCTTTGTATGGGTAGGCTTTTCTGACATGCTGTTTATCAACAGCGCATCTACTGCCCTGATCTCACTGCTGGAGCTTCTGAGAGCCTGGGATGCTGTGGGGAATCTGTCCTGGGGTGAGGCTGGTTTAGCTGAGATGTATTTGGCTCTAGATGACGTCAACAGAGGGAAGGCGAAGTACTTCACCTGTTGTCACTTGGCTTTCGAGGTATCTCTCGCCTTGACCTCTTTTCTTTTACACATTTCACTCTGTCGTTTTTTCCTGTTTCTGACTTCTTCTTCTTCTTTTTAGGCTTGGGCCTTCGAGTATTTTGGATGTTATGCCTGGCAGATCCGAGATGAGTTTCCTGCCACCACTTTTCCTGCTCTCAGACGGTGGACAAAGAATGCTAGGAGACAGACTAGGACACCGGAGGGGTCGAGGTGCAGGATTACGGCGTCGTATCATGATACGCTGTTGTGCTTGAGAGGGACTCCACAGAGGATGAGTTTATTCCCTTGGACTGGCCGTTATGGCGATTTGGACTTGGATCATGCTGCGCACTTGACAGAGTGTCGCAAGCTGCTCGTGGGTTTGTCTGGAGATGCCCTATATTTAGGAGAGGGAGTGTACAGACAGCATGGGCCCAATAGGCATGCTCGGATCCCTGATGATCCTCCAACTAGGATGTGGCTGCCTCGCCAGTTGGCGAATGTAGATGCTTTGATCGTAGGCATGGCGGCACACCTCTTTACACGGGATAGGGATTACACATTTGTAAGTACCCCAATCTGGATCATCCCCTTTCAAGCACACGGGAAGCACCGCAGACTCATCAACGCAGTCTCGACAACCCCTGGCACTCAAAACCCTCTCAAAACCCCCAGCCAAACCAAGGGAGGGGCCTTTCTGGGACAAAAAGGGACAAAAGGACCTTTTGGGAATTTTCAGGAAATTGGAAAAAATACACATGGTCCGTACGGATCTCTTTGCTTTAATAATTACTGAATCCTCTTAAAGTCCACAATATTCCCTCAAATTCCGGGGAAAATGATTACCCTCCTGCAGAGTTGGTCCGTACGGACCTCTTTGCATGTCAACTTGGTCCGTACGGACCTTATTGCAGAGGGAAAATCATAATTGCAGAATATTCACCATCATCAGAGATTCCCTCAAATCGAGGAAAACCAAAAGTCTGGATTACCAGGGAGGTCCGTACGGACCTTCTTGCACCAAATCTGGCACTATAAATAGAGGGCTCCCCCTCCTCATTTTCACACACCTCCCACTTCTCTCTTCCTCCCTAGGCCTTCTGGCTTCCCCTCTAAGTCCTCTCGAGGCACTCCCGGCCCCTTTCGGATCCTTCCGAGGCCTTCCGAGCTCCCTTGTGGTGCTCCGAAGCCTCTACGAGCGCTCCCGCGATGCTCCCGCGCTGCCCCGAGGCACTCTCGAGGTACTCTGAGGCCCCTCGTAGTACTCCGAGGCCTTGCCTGGTCTTTCCACGGTGTCCCGGCTCTTTCCGAGTCAAACCGGCGATCCCAAACCACGCCGAAACTCTGCCCGAGTGATCCCTGCGATCCTAACGCACGTCGAACCTCTGCTCGAGTGATCCCTGCGATCCCCACACACGCTGAACCTCTGCCCGAACGCAGCCTGCAACATCAACTCACGCCGAAACTCTGTCCGCAGACAACCGGTCCCTCCCGAAGCAATCCCGATCCGTACCGGAACGCTACTCCGACCTCAAACACTATTCCTCAGCGGAAGACAGACACGAACCAACATTGGTAAGGCTTCCTTCCATTACTATTTCAATACATTTCAATACGTAGTGTACAATGTAGACATCCGACATAGCATGCATTTTTAAAAGCACACACACACACACAACATTTTAAAGGATATTAGGGGTATCCGAAAGACTCGTTTTACGAGGCAACTCGGGTGAGCTCTAATATTCTAATATTCTCTTCCCGAGGAGTCATCTGACCTCCGAACTCAAAATCTCATCACACAAAAACAGTTTAAAATTATCTTTAAACTGATGCCTTTTTCAATGTTTTGGGCTTAATAAAAACGGCGTGGCGACTCTACAAATGCAAAAACAAAACGGCGAGACACCCTCCAACGCGAAAAGATGCCAGATGCCGGGGCGCGATTGCGCTGCCTCTCGGATCCGGGTAATTTCAGTTGGCGACTCCGCTGGGGAATCATTTTGTTTTAAAAACTTTTAAACAAAACAAAAGATTTTTGAAACGATGATGAGGGTCAAACTTTCATTTTACCCCTTTTCTTTAACTATTGTGTGTGTGTGCATGTGCTTTACTTTTTATTTTACAAAAAAAAAAAATACAAAAAAATGCATCAAAATACATATGTGCATACATTTAAAATTTTTCAAAAACTTATGTTTTACTCAGAAAAAGAATTTAGAGATCGCATACTACGCGCATTGCTGCCTCGGTTACACCGCACACTACTCACACTGCTGCCTCGGTTACACCGCACGCTACGCGCACTGCTGCCTCGGATACACTGCACACTACAACCCTTAACCCGGAGTGGTCTCAGTTGCAGTCCGTTTGGTCTTCCTAGGCCTCTTGGACCCGCACGGGATCATTCCAAACATCCCATCCTAGCCAAGCGTCAACCACACGTTTGAGTCTTGAGTCACACTCTGTCCAGGACTCGGTTGGTTTTTACCCGGTCAGGTGTCATACGGCTGGATACATATACCATGCCGGCCATTTTACGAGTCAAGGCTCGGAACTCAAGATCCACTTGCGCAAGCAAAGCGATGAGAGGTCATGCTAAAATCTTGACTGATCTTGATTTCAGAAGCTACACCCAGACGATGTTCCGTCCAGGATATACATCCATGCTCACATGACACCATGTCATCACGCCTTTGATACGTCGGCCATGACGATATGACCCGACGACGCCTAACGTCACGAGATCCCTTGCGCAAGCAAGTAAAGAGAAGGTCATGCCGAACTCTTGACACGATCTTGACTTAGTGGCCGGCTCGGTTCACTATTCACATGGCTAATGCATCAAAACGAACATGACAGGCTCGGTCCTTAGGTTCGATTTTTCTTTTAGGCCGGTGGAAACCGCTTGCCCTATAGGACCCTCGCACAGGTGTCCACGCCTGGGATGTCGAAATACGGGTGCAAAACGAGGGGCTTATAGCCGCGCGAGATGGTCTCCGGCGACCCGGGATCTAGCATAGTTGCGAAAAAGAAGAGCAATCTTTTCCAACCTACCTAGGACTACGAGAAAACATGTTTTAAGTAAATTAAAACAACAAAAAAAAAAAATCGAGAAAATAAGAGAAACGGAAACCGCATGCCACGTGAGCTTTCCCCTTTTATCCCGTTAGGCCATTCACGTGTCTAAACCTTGCCCGTCACCCCCTCCAGCGAACCGAGAGTGGTTGAGAATACACAGGAGCCGCCTTTTCGTATCGAGGTCACAAGGTCCGATAGCCCTTCCGGTTCAACGGATGCACCGTCCGCTACTCTCCCATGACGGGATCAACGGATAACGGTGAGGAAACGGAACCCCGCCACTAAGGAACCTCCAGGACAATGGAGGAGGTGCTGCGAGCCTTGAAACCATCAAGAAGCGCCAAGAAGCAGCAAGCTGGATCGTAGACACCTTGCGTCTTCGAGCAGGTTGCGGTTCCCCGACGGAACCTTTGTTCTCATAGAGGACGAAGACATACCGGCTCCCAGGTTTCTCAAAGCTATCGGCAAGTTCCGCCTCCGCCAAGCTACGAGATCCCGGCAACGCAAGCGGCTCTCGCTCAGCTCCCCTCGGGCGTCGGTCAGCGGCTCAGACATGCCGCCTCGGCCATGATCGGTTTCCAGGCTCTGCACGTCAAGCTCGGTACCAACGGCCACACATACGTGCTGCTCCGCCGAGATCCCAATACATCTCGGTATCCCCGGGATTCAATCCTTTGCCTCTATACGAGCCTCGCAACCACAATCAAAAGTCCCCATGCTTACCGGGGACGGGCATCCGGCGGATATCCCGACATCTCAAGTTTGCCACTGCTAGTACGCGATTGGGGCTAACGAATCATTTCCCGGTTCCCAAACCTGACCCTTAGCGGACCTGGCAATCACGCCCTCGGCTTGAACACCTCGGGGTATGGGTTGGTATACGCTCAACTACCTCCCAAGACTCCCGAATGGCGATCCCGTGACCCGGCCAATCCGCCCCCATCTTCGGTTTCCGTCCACGAAAATGGTAACCCGCCTCAGGCAGTGATCCTCACATGGCTTGGGCGATCGAACAAATGAAAGACATGCGAGGCAAGCTAGCTAGTTCTCGGAAGGACTCCCTCACGCCTCTCTTGATCCGAACAAAGTGGTCCCTCTCCCTCAAAGTTCGGGATGCTTAGGAAATGGAAAAGTTTGACGGGACGAGAATGCCCAAAAACCCACATCGACACCTACGTCACAGGTATGAGAGCGAAAGGGGCAACCCCTCAGCGGATGGCGAGATCACTTTCGGCATTCCCTCAAATCCACAGCACTAAGGTGGTTCCTCGATGTGAAGGCGGAAAACCGCTCCACGTGGGATCGAATCGGTGAAATCTTCTGGAGAAGTACCGCGCCAACCTTGAATGGGAGACAAACCGCCATGACACACGAAGCCACCGAACAAAGGATGACGAACCGGTGGGCGAGTTCTACAAAAGATGGGCTGGAAGCTAAGCGAGATAATGGATCCACTTTCCAAAGAAGAAGCGGATGGACATCTTCCATTCTGCCTCAAGCCATCTTTGAGGACCTTGATCGGCCACCATTTCTATCCAGGATCTCCGTGCCATGGTCAACGCCAGGGACAAAGTTTGAAAAGACTACGAGTCTTGAAAGCAACGGCAACCCACTGCCTCATCTTACAGCTATCGAACAAACACAGCAACTTGAACTCACGCCCGACGAAAGGAAAAGAAGCGGTAGGAGCGTCTGCTACATTCGGAACGGGCTCAAGTAAACCGCGATCAAGCGGCCCCGAAGAATAACAATCCCCCTCGCTTCCCGCGGTTCCGGCATTTAGATAACCTTGAAATGCCCTTGGGTCAGTATTTGAAGCTTTGGTGAAAGCGAAATCTTCTCAAGCCACTCGAGAATTTCCAGCAGAAGACTCCCAGGCCCAACATGGATATGAGCAAGCCTTTGCGCCTTCCACAACTACCCGGCCACACCACCGACAATTGCTTCGTGCTCAGCGGGTGGTCGAGGGCTCATTGAGGAGGAAAATTGGAACGCCCTCGTGGTCCCGATACCATCGGAAATCCATTCCCAGGAACGACGGGAGTAAACTTCAATAGCCTTTGACGAAACTCCAAGCGAGAGCGGACCCACTGCAATTTCCGAAACCGTCGGCATCTTTGTCCGCTATATTTGGGAGCGTGAAACTAGAGTCAAGAGATCTCGTGACGGGAATTCCGAGCAAGAACGCCCGAGGGCAAGCTGTCTCCCTACGATCTTTGCCCGACGAGGCATACAAATGGATGGATCGAACGTTCCCCGAAGAAGGCGAGTCAAACGGTAGCACGGGAAGCGGTTTAGCCTTCGAGACGATGACTTGCCAATATGTGAGAATCGGCCTAGTGAAGCCCTCCTCATCCTCATAAAAATAGAGATGTTCTTCCTCCCGAACGTCTTGATTGATAACGGCTCCTTGATCAACATCATCGCTTTGAGCACATTGAAGCGACTCCGCGTCGACCGTTCTCGATAAGGCCTTCACCTCGGGTAATCAGAGCCTACGATTCCTTTGCACGACCAATCGTAGGAGTCATCAATTTGAGGATCCAATTCGACGTACAACTGGAGTCGGTAGAATTCCAAGTCGTGGAAATCAAACCAACCTTCTCTGCTTTGTTGGGACGACCTTGGATACATCGGATGAAACGGTATCATCTACTCTTCACCAATGCGTGAAATTCATCAATGCCCGATGGAGCGATCGAAGTGATCCGCGGAAGCGGTGCAATGGCGAGTGCTTGGCCGGCAAGCTATGACCCCGGAAGAAGGTCCCGACATGACCGAATACTCTTCCCCGAGATAATTCTCCTACCCTGTCCAGCTACGAAGTGGATCCTTACATCCACGCTCTAAGCGCTGACGAGTGGAAATCGAAGAACTTCGTAGGTCGGGATGACAACTACGATATATGCGGCTGTGAAGAATGCTTGAGAGAGGATCAAGAGATGGATGCCTAATGGAGATTGATCGAGGAGTAGACCCTTACTTCGCCGAAAACCCTCTTGCAAGCGGCTCATCACCGATCCCCGGTACAAGACAACCCTCTAGCCAGACACTCTCGGATCTTACGGGACGGCCATCGCGGCTTAGTTCAATTGACATTCCGGTGTCCGAGCTGGATGAGCAGTGGCGCAACCTCCTCGAAGGCTTAATCGGGGAAGGAGATATAGCATGCCCCTCGAATCGGACATTGTAAACGTCGTCCAAGCAAAGATCCCGAGATAAAGAGGCATATTCTATGAAAGTGATCAACATCGGCAAGAATCAACTCCGAATCGGCGAATGCTTCGCCCTCCTAGAAGTAGCCCTCGGCGACTTCTATCATCAAAAACCCCCAGGGTGGTGGCAACACTAATGGAGGGACATCATCGGGGAGCGGCCAAAAACCTCCGCGATACGGTTTGAAATCGAACCGCATGCAAGCTACTTTCCGGGACTCGTACGAAGGGAAGATTGGCCACTGAACCCGGCACCACTCCTGCAGAGCTACGGCCATCCGAGAGTAATGAAGCTGGTCCAATCCCTCGTCGCCTATAGTCTAGCTTCGAGTCTTGTTGTACGTGTATTCACATCTTTTGAGTCTTTTGACGGCTTTACGCCCGACGATTGTGAATCTTTGATCAACAATGTACGATCTTCACGCTTTCAATAAAAGGTCCGACCTTCCTAAAAAATCATTTCATTGCATCTTTAACAAATGATGATGTTAACTAATCAAAACAGTTAATAACAATTCATCTATACAAAGGCAAACACATTAATTAAATAAATGCATCAAGCAAACATTTAAGCATGTTGTCAAACGAGAGAAAAATCGGGCCCAAGCTGCCGAGAAGGTTTTAATAACAACGATTTGCAAGATTACTGAAGAGCCAAAGAGACGCAAGTCAGACGCCATTTCACACATACCGGATCTTCCAATACCTCAAGAACGGAAACCACCTTCATGAACAAGGAAGACCCACACACGGGAAGGGGTCAAAACCAAGAGCATCATGGCCCTAAAACGCCTCGCCTCTCACTTCGTCATCCTCGGGGACATGTTATACAAGAAACGCTACTATCGGCCACTCCTACGACTGCATCGGCCAAGAAGAAGCAAACAAGTTCATGAACGAAGTCCACAATGGGGCTTGCGGTCCCCACATGAACGCGAGCCACTGATGCAAATCATTCTCGGGATGGGCTACTCTTTGGATCTCCATGGAGCGGTGCATCCACTTTGTCCGAAGAGCTGCGACAAGTGCCAACGGTTCTCCAACCTCAATCATCTACCGCCCACGATCTCTCTTGCATGACTACACCTTGGCCATTTGCCACTTGGGGAATTGACGTCATCGGGAAAATCGCTCCGCCGGCGACGGCAACGGTCGCGAGTTCATCTTAGTAGCCATCGACTACTTCACCAAATGGGTCGAAGCCAAGTCCTACAAGGTACTCACCTCCAAGAAGGTCGCGCATTTCCTCAAGGAAAACATCATGCCGATACGGCATCCCAAAATGAGGTCATATCGGACAATGGTTCACACTTCGAAGGGAATTCGACGGGCTGGCTGAATTCAAGATCACACGCCACAAATCTTCTCCCTAGGCCACAAACAAACGGCGCCGTGGAAGCGGCAAAGCAAAAACCCTCGAACGGATCATTCAGAAAAATGACCACCCGAGGACGAGATTGGCCCGAGAAGCTGCACCTTGCACTTTGGGGCTACCGCACATCGATCGAAACGGCCACGGGAGAAACCCCATTCGCCACGACATACGGGATGGAAGCGGTCCTTCCCATTGAGCTGAAATTCCCTCACTCCGAGTCTTTGCTTTGGAAAATGACATCAACGAAGTTGAATGGCTCGAAGCCGACACGACGAATTGGCTCTACTAGACGAGCGACGACTAAAGGCCATGGAACACGTCCGAGCCTGTCATCAAAGCAGATGGCTAGAGCTTTCGACAAGAAAGTCAAATCCCGAGACATCGGGGAAGGCGACCTTGTACTCAAAGAAAAGCCTCCCACTCCGAACTAACCCACTTGGGAAAATGGGAACCAACATGGATCGGCCTTTCGTGGTTCAAAAGATCTTCTCCGAGGCGCCCGTAAGTACCCCAATCTGGATCACCCTTTCAAGCACGCGGGAAACACCGCGAGACTCATCAACGCAGTCTCTGGAGACCTCTCGCACTCAAAACCCTCTCAAAACCCTCTCAAACCCCCAACCAAACCAAGGGAGGAGCCTTTGCAGGATAAAAAGGGACAAAAGGACCTTTTGGGAATTTTCGGGGGAAATCGAGAAAGCAATTAAGGTCCGTACGGACCTCTTTGTTTCAATGATTACTAAATCCCTTAAAGTCCACAATATTCCCTCAAATCCGGGAAAATGATTACTTCCTGCGAGTTGGTCCGTACGGACCTCTTTGCATGCAAGATGGTCCGTACGGACCTTATTGCTCGGGGAACACCATCATTCCAAATATTCACCATCATTGCGAGATTCCCTCAAATCGAGGAAATCCAAAATCTACGGATAACCAAGAAGGTCCGTACGGACCTCTTTGCTCCGAAATTTTTACTATAAATGAGGGCTCCCCCTCCTCATTTTCACACACCTCCCTCTTCTCTCTTCCTCCCTTAGCCTTGGCTCCCCTCTAAGTCCTCTCGAGGCACTCCGGCCCCTTTCGGATCCTTCGAGAGCCTTGAGCTCCCTTGTGGTGCTTGAAGCCTCCCGAGCGCTCCCGAGACGCTCCCGCGCTGCCCGAGGCACTCTCGAGGTACTCTGAGGCCCTCGTGGTACTCAGAGGCCTTGCACAGGTCTTTCCACGGTGTCCGGCTCTTTCCGAGTCAAACCGACGATCCCAAATCACGCGAAACTCTGCCCGAGTGACTCCTGCCACCACAACGCACGCCGAACCTCGCCCGAGTGATCCCGACGATCCCCACGCACGCCGAACCCCGCCCGAACGCAGCTGCTACAACCTCAACTCACGCCGAAACTCGTCCATGCAGACAACCGGGCATCTCCGAAGCAACCCCGATCCGTGCCAGGAACGCTACTCCGAGCCTCAAACACCATTCCCCGGCGGAAGACAGGACACGAACCAACATTGGTAAGGCTTCCTTCCATTACACTATTTCAATACATTTCCATACATAGCATACAATGTAGACATCCGATACTGACATGCATTTTTAAAAGCACACACACACACACCTGACATTTAAAGGATATTAGGGGTATCAGAAAGACTCGTTTTACGAGGCTACTCGGGTGAGCTCTAATATTCTAATATTCTCTTCAGGGGAGTCATCGACCTCCGAACTCAAAATCTCATCACACAACGAGTTTAAAATTATCTTTAAGCGATGCCCTTTTTTTCAATGTTTTGGGCTTAATAAAAACGGCGTGGCGACTCTACAAAAAAACAAACGGCGAGATTAAACCGCCGCCAACGCGAAAGATGCCGGATGCGGGGCTGCGAAGCTGCTCGGATCCGGGTAATTTCGGTTGGCGACTCATTGGGGAAATTTTGTTTTAAAAACTTTTAAACAAAACAAAAGATTTTAAAACGATGATGAGGGTCAAACTTTCATTTTACCCCTTCCTTTAAGCATTGTGTGTGTGTGCACGTGCTTCGTTTATTTTACAAAAAAATAAAAATACAAAAAAAAAATGCATCAATATACATACGTGCATACATTTAAAATTCTTCAAAAACTTCTATTTTACTCGGAAAAAGAATTTTAGAGACCGCACACTACGCCTTTCTTTGCCTCGGTTACACCGCACTCTACTGCGCCTTCTTTGCCTCGGTTACGCGCACGCTACGGCGCTTTGCCTCGGATACACGCACACTACAACCCTTAACCGGAGTGGTCTCGGTTGCGATCCGTTTGGTCTTCCTAGGCCTCTTGGACGCGCACGGGATCATTCCAAACATCCCATCCTAGCGAGCGTCAACCACACGTTTGAGTCTTGAGTCACACTCTGTCCGGACTCGGTTGGTTTTTACCCGGTCAGGTGTCATACGGCTGGATACATATACCATCTTAGGCCATTTTTTTTTTACGAGTCAAGGCTCGGAACTCGAGATCCCTTGCGCAAGCAAAGCGATGAAAGGTCATGCTAAAATCTTGACACGATCTTGATTTCCGAGAAGCTACACCCAGAACGATGTTCCGTCCGGATATACATCCATGCTCGCATGACACCATGTCATCACGCCTTTGATACGTCGGCCATGACGATATGACCCGGCCCAACGCCTAACGTCACGGATCCCTTGCGCAAGCAAGCAAGAGAAGGTCATGCCGAACTTCTTGACACGATCTTGACTCGGTGGCCGGCTCGGTTCACTATTCACATGGCTAACGCATCAAAACGAACATGACGAGGCTCGGTCCTTAGGTTCGATTTTTCTTTTAGGCCGGTGGAAACCGCTTGCACTATAGGACCCTCGCTCGGGGCCGCACATCCGCTGGGATGTCGAAATACGGGTGCAAAACGAGGGCTTATAGCCGCACGGATGGTCTCCGGCGACCCGGGATCTAGCATAGTTGCGAAAAACAAGAGCAATCTTTTCCAACCTACCTAGGATTACGAGAAAACATGTTTTAAGTAAATTAAAACAACAAAAAAAAAAAAAAAAAAGAAACGGAAACCGCATGCCACGTGAGCTTTCCCCTTTTATCCCGTTAGGCCATTCTTGTGTCTAAACCTTGCCCATCGCCCTCCTAGGCGAACCGAGAGTGGTTGAGAATCCTGGAAGCCGCCTTTTCGGTATCGAGGTCACAAGGTCCGATAGCCGCTTCCGGTTCAACGGTCCGCACCGTCCAGATACTCCCCATGACGGGATCGACGGATAACGGTGAGGAAAGCGGAACCCCGCCACTAAGGAACCTCCCGGACAATGGAGGAGGTGCTGCGAGCCTTCGAAACCATCAAGAAGCGCCAAGAGGAACAGAAGCTGGATCGTCGACACCTTGCGTCTTCGAGGGACGATTGCGGTTCCCCAACTGACGGAACCTTTGTTCTCATAGAGGACGAAGATATACCGGCTCCCAGGTTTCCCAAAGCTATCGGCGAGTCCCGCCTCCGCCAAGCTACGAGATCCCGGCAACGCAAAGCGGCTCTCGCTCAGCTCCCCTCGGGCGTCGGTCAGCGGCTCAGGCATGCCCGCCTCGGATCGATCGGTTCCGGCTCTGCACATCAAGCTCGGTACCAGCGGCACACATACGTGCTGCTCCGCGAGATCCCAATGCATCTCGGTATCCCAGGATTCAATCCTTTGCCTCTATACGAGCCTCGCAACCACAATCAAAAGTCCCCATTCTTACCGGGGACGGGCATCCCGAGCGGATATCCCGACATCTCAAGTTTGCCACACTGAGTACGCGATTGGGGCTAACGAATCGTTTCCCCGGTTCCCAAACACAACCCTTAGCGGACCTGGCAATCACGCCTCAACTTGACACCCCGGGGTATGGGTTGGTATACACTCAACTACCTCCCAGAGACTCCCGAATGGCGATCCCATCGGCCCGATCCACCTCCGTCTTCGGTGTCCGTCCACGAAAACGGTAACCCGCCTCGAACGGTGATCCCCACATGGCTGGTGATTGAACAAATGAAAGACATGCAAGGCAAGCTAGCTAGTTCTCGGAAGGACTCCCTCACCGCCTCCGATCCGAACAAAGTGGTCCCTCTCCCTCAAAGTTCGGGATGCGGAAATGGAAAAGTTTGACGGAGAATGCCCAAAAACCCACATCGACACCTACGTCACGGGTATGAGAGCGAAAGGGGCAACCCCTCGAACGGATGGCGAGATCATTTTCGGCATTCCCTCAAATCCACAGCACTAAGGTGGTTCCTCGATGTGAAGGCGAGAAAACCGCTCCACGTGGGATCGGATCGGTGAAATCTTCTGGAGAAGTACCGCGCCAATCTTGAATGGGAAACAAACCGTCATGACACGCAAGCTACCGAACAAAAGGATGACGAACCGGTGGGCGAGTTCTACAAAAG
Source organism: Adenophora triphylla var. japonica (assembly GCA_022495995.1). NCBI lineage: Eukaryota > Viridiplantae > Streptophyta > Magnoliopsida > Asterales > Campanulaceae > Adenophora > Adenophora triphylla. The sequence continues at coordinate 18,278 of JAFEMH010007938.1, read as the reverse complement.
ATGGGCTGGAAGCTAAGCGAGATAATGGATCCGCTTTCCAAAGAAGAAGCGAGATGGACATCTTCCATTCACGCCTCGAAGCCATCTTTGAGGACCTTGATCGGCCACCATTTCTATCCGGATCTCCGTGCCATGGTCAGCAGGGACAAAGTTTGAAAAGACCCCGAGTCTTCAAAAGGCAACAAGACCCACTGCCTCATCTTACCGCTATCGAACAAACACAGCAGCTTCAACTCCTGCACGACCAAAGGAAAGGAAGCGGCGGAACGATGCGCTACATTCGGAACGGAGCTCGAGTAAACCGCGATCAAGCGGCCCCGAAGAATAACAACCCCCTCGCTTCCCACGGTTCCGGCATTTAGATAACTTTGGAAATGCCCTTGGGTCAAGTATTTGAAGCTTTGGTGAAGCGAAATCTTCTCAAACCACTCGAGAATTTCCAACCGAAGACCCTCAGGCCCAACATGGATATGAGCAAACCTTGCGCCTTCCACAACTACCCCGGCCACACCACGCAGACAATTGCCGTACTCGAGTAGGTGGTCGGGGGCTCATTGAGGAGGAAAATTGGAACGCCCTCGTGGTCCCAATACCATCGGAAATCCATTCCCAGGAACTGACGGGGGTAAACTCAATAGCCTTTGATGAAACTCCAAGCGAGAAGCGGACCACGCAATTTCCGAGCCGTCGGCATCTTTGTCCGCTACGGCCAGGAGCGTGAAACCGAGTCAAGAGATCTCGTGGCCAGGGAATTCCGACAAGAACGCCCGAGGGCAAGCTTGTCTCCCTACGATCTTTGCCCCGGCCCAAGGCATACGAATGGATGGATCGAACGTTCCCCGAAGGGGCGAGTCAAGCGGTAGCACGGGAAGCGGTTTAGCCTTGCGAGACGATGACTTGCCAATATGTGAGAATCGGCACAATGAAGCCCTCCTCATCCTCATAAAAATAGAGATGTTCTTCCTCCCGAACGTCTTGATTGATAACGGCTCCTTGATCAACATCATCGCTTTAAGCACACCGAAACGACTCCGCATCGGCCGTTCTACGATAAGGCCTTCACCTCGGGTGTCAGGAGCCTACGATTCCAACCGCACGACCAATCGTAGGAGTCATCAATTTGAGGATCCAATTCGACGTACAGCTGGAGTCGGTAGAGTTCCAAGTCGTGGAAATCAAACCCGCCTTCTCTGCTTTGTTGGGACGGCCTTGGATACATCGGATGAAAGCGGTATCATCTACTCTTCACCAATGCGTGAAATTCATCAATGCCAATGGAGCGATCGAAGTGATCCGCGGAAGCGGTGCGATGGCGAGTGCTTGGCCGGCAAGCTATGACCCGAGAAGAAGGTCAGACATGGCCCGAATACTCTTCTCCGAGATGATTCTCCTACCTGTCCCGCTACGAAGTGGATCCTTACATCCACGCTCTAAGCGCGCGACAGTGGAAATTGAAGAACTCATGGGTCGGGATGACAACTCGACATATGCGGCTTGTGAAGAATGCTTGAGAGAGGATCGAGATGGATGCCCTAATGGAGATTGATCGAGGAGTAGACCACTTACTTCGCCGAAAACCCTCTTGCAAGCGGCTCATCACCGATCCCCGTACAAGACAACCCTCTAGCCGACACTCTCGGATCTTACGGGGACAGCCATCACGGCTTAGTTCAATTTAACATTCCGGTGTCCGACACGGACGAGCAATGGCGCAACCTCCTCGAGGCTTAATCGGGGAAGGAGATATAGCATGCCCGCTCGAATCGGACATTGTAAACGTCGTCCAAGCAAAGATCCCGAGATAAAGAAGCGAGATTCTATGAAAGTGATCAACATCGGCAAGAATCCACTCCGAATCGGCGAATGCTTCGCCCTCCTAGAAGTAGCCCTCGGCGACTTCTATCATTTAAAACCCCCAAGGACTCGGTGGCAACACTAATGGAGGGACATCATCGGGGGAGCAGCCAAAAACCTCCGCGATCCGGTTTGAAATCGAACCGCATGCAAGCTACTTTCAGGGACTCGTACCAAGGGAAGATTGGCCACCCGAACGACACCACTCCCTGCAGAGCTACGGCCATCCGAGAGTAATGAAGCTGGTCCAATCCCTCGTCGCCTATAGTCTAGCTTCGAGTCTTGTTGTCTGTGTATTCACATCTTTTGTGTCTTTTGACGGCTTTACGCCCGACGATTGTGAATCTTTGGTCAACAATGTACAGTCTTCACGCTTTCAATAAAAGGTCCGACCTTCCTAAAAAACCATTTCATTGCATCTTTAACAAATGATGATATTAACTAATCAAAACAAGTTAAAAACAATTCATCTATACAAAAGGCAAACACATTAATTAAATAAATGCATCAAGCAAACATTTAAGCATGTTGTCAAACGAGAGAAAAAGCAGGGCCCAAGTGTGAGAAGGTTTTAATCACAACGATTTGCAAGATTGCGAAGAGCGAAAGAGACGCAAGTCCGACGCCATTTCCGGACAAACCCGGATCTTCCCACACCTCAAGAGCGGGGAAACCACCTTCATGAACAAGGAAGACCCACACACAGGAGGGGTCAAAACCAAGAGCATCATGGCCCTAAAACGCCTAGCCTCTCACTTCGTCATCCTCGGGGACATGTTATACAAGAAACGCTACCACGGGCCACTCCTACACTACGTCAGCCAAGAAGAAGCAAGCAAGTTCATGAACGAAGTCCACAATGGGGCTTGCGGTCCCCACATGAATGCCAGAGCCCTGATGCAAATCATTCTCAGGATGGGCTACTACTGGATCTCCATGGAGGCAGATTGCATCCACTTTGTCCGAAGGCTGCGACAAGTGCCAGCGGTTCTCCAACCTCAATCATCTACCGCCCCACGATCTCTCTTGCATGACTACACCTTGGCCCTTTGCCACTTGGGAATTGACGTCATCGGGAAAATCGCTCCGCCCGAGCAGCAACTGGCCACGAGTTCATCTTAGTAGACATCGACTACTTCACCAAATGGGTCGAAGCCAAGTCCTACAAGGTACTCACCTCCAAGAAGGTCGCGCATTTCCTCAGGAAAAACATCATCTGCCGATACGGCATCCCAAATGAGGTCATATCGAGACAACGGCTCACACTTCGAGGGGGAATTCGACAGTGGCTGGCTGAATTCAAGATCACACGTCACAAATCTTCTCCCTACCGGCCACAAACAAACGGCGCCGTGGAAGCAGCAAACAAAACCCTCGAACGGATCATCCGAAAAATGACCACCCGAGGACGAGATTGGCCCGAGAAGCTGCACCTTGCACTTTGGGGCTACCGCACATCAGTCAGAACAGCCACGGGAGAAACCCCATTTTCCCTGACCTACGGGATGGAAGCAGTCCTTCCCATCGAGCTAGAAATTCCCTCACTCCGAGTGCTGCTGGAAAATGACATCAACGAAGTTGAATGGCTCCGAAGCCGACATGACGAATTAGCTCTGCTAGACGAGCGACGACTAAAGGCCATGGAACACGTCCGAGCCTATCAAAGCAGGATGGCTAGAGCTTTCGACAAGAAAGTCAAATCCCGAGACATCAGGGAAGGTGACCTTGTACTCAAAGAAAAGCCTCCCACTCGAACCAACCCACTGGGAAAATGGGAACCCACTTGGATCGGCCCTTTCGTGGTTCAAAAGATTTTCTCCGGAGGCGCCATGAAGCTGACAGACCTAGACGGCAATCCCTTCATGAATCCAGTCAACGGAAGCTGTAACGACCCCAACCCTAGGCATCAATTTTTAATATTATATTAAATGCTTTTAATATTTATATTTATTTTTATGTGTTCAATTATGTCTTTAAACTCTTAAATTTAGATAATTGGGTGGGAAGGGAATTAGGAACCTCTTGAGAATTTATTGGACATTAAATAAATAAACTTGGATAATAATAAAAATGGGAAAATGATAAATAGTGTAGGGAGGTTAAATGAGTAGGATGAATTTATTTAATAAAAGAGTTAATTTTAAATTAAAGTGGAAGTGAAAGCCTAGGTAGATATTCCTTGGGGGGGGGCCAATTATTCTTGCTCTCTCATGAGCTTGACAAGTGGCATTCCCAAACCCCCTCCTCTTACTCCCCTAGCCGGCCCCTCCCCCTCTCCTTACCCTCCTCACACTCCTTCCTCCTCCCTTCTCCTTCTTTTCTCATTCTTCCTCTAGAGAAAATCCTTGAGAGCTCCATGGAAGCCTCACCTCTTCTCCTTGAAGCCAAGCTCTTCCTCCATCAAATCCAAGTCTAAGGGTAGCTTTGAAGTTGGATTACCTAGGAGAATCCATCAAGTAAGGAAGATCATCATCCCATCACAAATCCTAAGGTGAGTTATTATGACCCTTCCTTTCCTTTAAATGTTCATGGATTGTTTAAGGTTGTTATAGTGTAAAATGATTATTTGATACTTTGTGAGATCTACTTGGGTTGAGGAAGTGGTTAATGTTTTAGAAGAATGTTGTCATTTATGAAAGTGTTAAAAGTGTAAGAAAATGGAATGATTAGATTTAAAGGAGTTAATTTGAAATGTGGAAGTTAAATGGGTTGGAATCAAATAGTAAATGGTTTGGGTTTATATCATTTTGGGAGTTTAAAGGGATGTAGTATGAGAGCTATGAAGTAGGAAATGCCCTTTTAGGTTCATAACTTAGAATACATGTGGTTGGAATTTTGGGATTTTGAGACTTTGTTGTTGACTGCTGCTGTTTTGCCTTTCTGGGCCGGGGGCACGAGTCGTGACCTCAGGCACGAGTCGTGCCATGTAATGGTCACGAGTCGTGCCTTGGATAAAGGGAAGTCGTGACCTGTAGAGGGACGCCAGGTTCAGTGGGGGTTTTTGGGCACGAGTCGTGCCCTGGGGCACGAGTCGTGCCCTGGTCAGATTTTCTCACCTCAACTTTATAGCCATTCAAACCTAACCAAACTGGAACCAAAATGAAATCTCTTTAACCTAGATTAAAGTAGAATACTTTGGCTACATAAGGACATCTTAAGTGATCAAAATGGAATTGTGGAAGTAGTTTAAACATTGTTAGAAAATGGTTGAGAGGCTTGATTTGTGACTTCACCAAAATAGTTCCAACTTGGGAAATAGATCTTGAACTTTCATTTAGGTTATTCGATGTTATATAAGAAATATGAAGGAATGGTTATGATACATAGTGGCCTTACTTACCCCATATCTTTGGTGAGTAGTTTGCACTAGTGTAGAACCTATAGGTTTCACCATTAAGCTACTTGGTAATGGGTACCTTAATATCCTAAGTATGGACTATTTGGCAAGTTGTTATGTGGCATCCCAAAGTGTGGATTATGTGTTGTATGGTGGTATTGTATCCCATTTTTGGATTATATGGTATGTTGATTTTATTGTATCCCGGTGCGGGTTATTTGGCAAGTTGTTGCATTGTTATTAGAGTGTGGATATGTTTATTATGTGGTTGTATGGTTATCCCATTGGTGGATTTAATTGTTATCATTCATATTTCTTGATGATGCTATGCATAGTGTATTACTTAAATGTTGCATTATGATGTTGGATTGAACATGAGTATATTTTACCATGTTGCTATATTGTTTATCCCGTTTTGTGGATTTATCTCAAGTAACTATCATGTGCTTGGGCGTATTATGTTCGGGTGGGTATGATGGATGCCAATCAATTATTGATTTGTTCAATAAGTGATTGAAGGTACATCATACCGGTGACCCTTCCCCACTGTGGCCACGGGGTGGGGCCGTGCTAACGATGTCTTGAGTGATAAGTAGCCTTTACGGTTACATTTGCAACCGTTGTAAGGAGGGACGATGTTATGGTTGGATACTCTATATCATAGATATCTTTTCTTATATGGATCTCTGGGGTATGAGTCCTATAAGAGGTGAATGTCTTTGGAGGCAATTCACCAAAGAGTGGAGTTTTACTCCCACGTTGTACGACTTATTGTTCAGACGGGAAAAGGTAAAATGAGGTAACGTAAGGTGTTCACCGCTTTCCTAATGTGTTAAGTGTTGCCATGCTACATGTTGCATTTTGTATGGCATCTTGCCGCATATCATAATAGCTCATTGAGATTTATTCTCACCCCTCTCCCTTTCTTGTTTTAGATTAGAGACAGGTGACCCGAACCAGTGAGGCCGGGGATTTCATTGTGGACTTTTGCTTTTGGGGCTTGACAAGTTAAGTATAGGAGTGGGTTGTTTAGGAGTATTTATTAAGTATTCCTCTTTTGTAATTTGTTTGAAAAACACTTTTATTAAACAATGTTGTTCAGGGTTTTGTGTAATTAATCAGATTTCGGATTTTTAAAGTTGTAGTTGGATCTCCTTTTAGTAGAGAGATTATTAATTAATTCTTACTTGTAAGTTTGAAAAGTAGTTTTTCCTTTAAAGGCAAATAAATGTTTTAAAAATCTAGATGGATTGTCTTAGTTTGAGCTCCCTTAGCTCGGGACACGTGTTAGGTCCGGGTTGGGGTGCTCACGGTTAATATCGAGCTTAGTTTAGAGGTCAAGGGTAGATGTCTAGACTAAGTGGGAATGTGTGGAAATTGACGCCGAGTGTTTAATGCAGGAGTTCGTTCTAATGGCCGGAAGCAAGGATGATCAGCGGAAAGTTCTAGAAATTAAAGAAGATTTGGGTATAGGTGGAGTTCAGGATGAAGAGATGATGAGATTATTCGGGAAGTTTGTGCGGGATATGGAGACTAGAGGATCGGTTCCGATTCGGCTGAGGAATGTCAAAGTGATGGATGGGAAAGGTTTGTGAAGATGAACCCATCGAGTTTTAATGGATATCCGAATCCGTTAAAGGCGAGAAAATTGGTTAGCGAGAAATGAATAAGATTTTGAGGTTATAGAAAGTCGCAACGAAGAGAAAGTTAGGTATGCCGTTTTCAAGTTGGAAGGTCCGGTGATCGGTGAGTGGCGGTCGTGAAGGGAAGTTGGGAGGCGGGACCATACGCCCCGGACTTGGGATAATTTCACCAAACGGTTCGAGGATTATTTCGTTTCGATGGTTACAAGGGATAAGAAGGAGATTGAATTCTTAAGACTAAAACAAGGGAACATGACGGTAGATAAGTATTCGATCCGGTTTGAGGAATTAGCTAAGTGTTGCCCTCATTTGGTATCGCATGAAGTGAAAAGGGTTCGAAGTTTGTAACGGGTTTGAGGAGCGAGTTTAGGGAGAAATTATGGATTGACGGTTCCATCGAGTATCGAACAGTCATAGATAAGGCATATAAGATCGAAAGGGACATTGAAGAAAATAGTGGAAGATCCGGAAGTGGGATTGGAAACAAGCCAAAGTATTTAGGACAAGGATCCAAAATCATTAGAGGACTGACAAGGACGTTAACCGGGAAGTGTGAGAGGAGAGTTTGTTGTAGCTCCTTCATCTAGGCCAAAATCCAAACGGTATGGGATGATTTGTAAATTTTGTAAGAAGGTTGGACATACAGAAGATCGGTGTTGGAGTAAGCAAGGCAAGTGTATTAATTGTGGAGAGATAGGACACTTTAGGAGAAATTGCCCAAGGTTGCGGCGGGGACGAGCTTCGGGAGCGAGCGGTCAGCCAAGGTGGACGACAAAGAGGTGGTACCAAGAGAGATAGCGAAGGGGAGCCGAGAGAGAAGGTCTATGGTCGAGTAGGTGTTTCGGTTTCGGGAGAGATAGGTCCCTCGAGAGGTCGCTAGAGGTATATTCCTGTCTCAAAAGTTAGGGGTCATATTTTATAGATCTGTTGCATATCATTTATGTTTGGCATCACATTTTGCTTATATGTGACATACATTGTTGAAAAGTTGTTTTATTGTTAGAGGATTACGCTCTTATGAGAGAATACCTCGAACCTTCTTTGGTTTGCCACGATGGTGATGTGGTTATGGTGAGCATGTATTGCCGGTGGGTTTGGTACGATTATTAAATTATGATTTTTAGATATATTTGACATGTATGGTTAAGTAATTGTTGTATAATGGTAGACTATCATAATAAGTGAGTCTCCTTTTTCCATGCCAAAATTGTTTATGATGGTGTTTGAGATAGGTAAACCTTAATGTGAAATTCTTGTTATATGTGGGTAATTAAGGTGAAACTTTTGAATTAAGATGTGAAGAGTAATTGGTATATGCTAGACTTGCTTAGGGAAGTCTTTTCCAAAATTTTTATGTGTTAGTTGTAAGTAAGTGGTAAATGTGCTCCTGTCGGTATATTTCATGTGTTGGTTCTGAGTAGGATAAGCGGAATAGTAATCCTTATTTTGATGGCTTTAGAGTAATTAGAATTGATGATCTCCTTGTTGATTAAAGTTCCGGGAAGATCGTGAAAATAATTTGAGAGTTGGGTTAGTGATTCCTTGTGAGGAGTCCTTACATGCAAAGTTTGGTTAGTATGAGTTGGCTCGAGAGGATTTCAAAATTTGGGTTCTATAGTCTTAAACTCGGATGTTACCATGGATCTTGTGAGGATTGAGTCAGTGATCTTTAAGTTGACAAGTGTTACCGAAGGAATTTAAGGAATTCTTAAGAATTGTAGAGTCGTTGCTTTAGTTGACTCTAAAGGACGTATAAATGGTGTAGGATGTAATAAGGATGAAGCATATTGTTAGTGATGGAAAATAGGTTGGCTTTGGGCCCGATCCTTACCTTACCTAGTGGATGTGAGGATCTTGTGAAGTTTTAAGTATGTATTACCGGAAGATCAAGGTGTAGTGTTGTGCAAAATGGGAAGGTGGTAGCGTATGTTCGAGGAAGTTAATTTATATAGGGCGGAATTTTCTTATCATTTATCGAGAATGGTTACAGTTGGTTGTGTGATTTAAATGGGATCTTATCTTTTGAAGTTCTCTTTTTGGGATTGGTTACCGATCCTAAGAGTTGAAGGATTTAGTTAGCCGAAAGGAAGAAGTTTGAAGACTATCCAAATTCTGGAAGAATAGGTTGTGTCGTGTGACGGATTTTCCTTTCAACTTGAGAAGTTTAAGTAACCTTAGCGAGTTTACATTCTAGCATTGAGATGGAATCGTATGAGGCATGGTTCGGGGAGATATTATCGATCCCCAATTTATCGGGATGGAATTAGTACAGTTAGGCCTAAGGTAATTTAGCACCAAAGTTTGTTAATCCAAGTGAAGTTTTAGAAAATGTTGGTGATTCGACTTATAGACTGACTTGGGACCGCTTATAGGGTATTTGAAGTTTTAAATATAATATCGTAATGTATTTGGTGACTTAAGTTGTAATACCTTTATGTAATTGTACTTTCTTGAGGTCGTGGAAATTCGGGTAGTAATAATTGTATAGTATTCTTGGGGTGTTGCATCGTAAAATCGTGTTATTAATGAAATTAGAAATCTTGGGAAGAATCATAGAAGTGAAGAGACTAATTGAGAATTGAAGTCCTAGAGTACTCGGGTTATGGGAAGGTATAGTAGAGTCATGCCATTGAGAAATCTAATGGGGAATATTAAGTTAGAAATTGTGAAAAGGTAACCTTTGCTAGTTTGAACCTTAGGGTAAGTGACAATCAAATTCGGGACGAATTTTCTTTAAGGGAGTGAGTGTAACGACCCCAACCCCTAGGCATCAATTTTTAATATTATATTAAATGCTTTTAATATTTATATTTATTTTTATGTGTTCAATTATGTCTTTAAACTCTTAAATTTAGATAATTGGGTGGGAAGGGAATTAGGAACCTCTTGAGAATTTATTGGACATTAAATAAATAAACTTGGATAATAATAAAAATGGGAAAATGATAAATAGTGTAGGGAGGTTAAATGAGTAGGATGAATTTATTTAATAAAAGAGTTAATTTTAAATTAAAGTGGAAGTGAAAGCCTAGGTAGATATTCCTTGGGGGGCCAATTATTCTTGCTCTCTCATGAGCTTGACAAGTGGCATTCCCAGGCCCCCTCCTCTTACTCCCCTAGCCGGCCCCTCCCCCTCTCCTTACCACTCCTCACACTCCTTCCTCCTCCCTTCTCCTTCATTTCTCATTCTTCCTCTAGAGAAAATCCTTGAGAGCTCCATGGAAGCCTCACCTCTTCTCCTTGAAGCCAAGCTCTTCCTCCATCAAATCCAAGTCTAAGGGTAGCTTTGAAGTTGGATTACCTAGGAAGAATCCATCAAGTAAGGAAGATGCATCATCCCATCACAAATCCTAAAGTGAGTTATTATGACCCTTCCTTTCCTTTAAATGTTCATGGATTGTTTAAGGTTGTTATAGTGTAAAATGATTATTTGATACTTTGTAGAGATCTACTTGGGTTGAGGAAGTGGTTAATGTTTTAGAAGAATGTTGTCATTTATGAAAGTGTTAAAAGTGTAAGAAAATGGAATGATTAGATTTAAAGGAGTTAATTTGAAATGTGGAAGTTAAATGGGTTGGAATCAAATAGTAAATGGTTTAGGTTTATATCATTTTGGGAGTTTAAAGGGATGTAGTATGAGAGCTATGAAGTAGGAAATGCCCTTTTAGGTTCATAACTTAGAATACATGTGGTTGGAATTTTGGGATTTTGAGACTTTGTTGTTGGCTGCTGCTTGTTTTGCCTTTACGGGCCGAGGCACGAGTCGTGACCTCGGGCACGAGTCGTGCCATGTAATGGTCACGAGTCGTGCCTTGGATAAGGAAGTCGTGACCGGTAGAGGGACGCCGGAGTTCGGTGGGGTTTTGGGCACGAGTCGTGCCACTGGGGGCACGAGTCGTGCCACAGTCGAGATTTTCTCACCTCAACTTTATAGCTATTCAAACCTAACCAAAGCTGGAACCAAAATGAAATCTCTTTAACCTAGATTAAAGTAGAATACTTTGGCTACATAAGGACATCTTAAGTGATCAAAATGGAATTGTGGAAGTAGTTTAAACATTGTTAGAAAATGGTTGAGAGGCTTGATTTGTGACTTCACCAAAATAGTTCCAACTTGGGAAATAGATCTTGAACTTTCATTTAGGTTATTCGATGTTATATAAGAAATATGAAGGAATGGTTATGATACATAGTGGCCTTACTTACCCCATATCTTTGGTGAGTAGTTTGCACTAGTGTAGAACCTATAGGTTTCACCATTAAGCTACTTGGTAATGGGTACCTTAATATCCTAAGTATGGACTATTTGGCAAGTTGTTATGTGGCATCCCAAAGTGTGGATTATGTGTTGTATGGTGGTATTGTATCCCATTTTTGGATTATATGGTATGTTGATTTTATTGTATCCCGGTGCGGGTTATTTGGCAAGTTGTTGCATTGTTATTCCGAGTGTGGATATGTTTATTATGTGGTTGTATGGTTATCCCATTGGTGGATTTAATTGTTATCATTCATATTTACTGATGATGCTATGCATAGTGTATTACTTAAATGTTGCATTATGATGTTGGATTGAACATGAGTATATTTTACCATGTTGCTATATTGTTTATCCCGTTTTGTGGATTTATCTCAAGTAACTATCATGTGCTTGGGCGTATTATGTTCGGGTGGGTATGATGGATGCCAATCAATTATTGATTTGTTCAATAAGTGATTGAAGGTACATCATACCGGTGACCCTTCCCCACTCTGTGGCCACGGCGTGGGGCTGTGCTAACGGCTGTACTGAGTGATAAGTAGCCTTTACAGTTCTGTTGCAACCGTTGTAAGGAGGGACGATGTTATGGTTGGATACTCTATATCATAGATATCTTTTCTTATATGGATCTCTGGGGTATGAGTCCTATAAGAGGTGAATGTCTTTGGAGGCAATTCACCAAAAGTGGAGTTTTACTCCCACGTTGTACGACTTATTGTTCGAGACGGGAAAAGGTAAAATGAGGTAACGTAAGGTGTTCACCGCTTTCCTAATGTGTTAAGTGTTGCCATGCTTTACATGTTGCATTTTGTATGGCATCTTGCTGCATATCATAATAGCTCATTGAGATTTATTCTCACCCCTCTCCCTTCTTTGTTTTAGATTAGAGACAGTGACCCGAACCAGTGAGGCCGGGGATGTCATTGTGGACTTTTGCTTTTGGGGCTTGACAAGTTAAGTATAGGAGTGGGTTGTTTAGGAGTATTTATTAAGTATTCCTCTTTTGTAATTTGTTTGAAAAACACTTTTATTAAACAATGTTGTTCAGGGTTTTGTGTAATTAATCAGATTTCGGATTTTTAAAGTTGTAGTTGGATCTCCTTTAGTAGAGATATTATTAATTAATTCTTACTTGGAAGTTTGAAAAGTAGTTTTCCTTTAAAGGCAAATAAATGTTTTAAAAATCTAGATGGATTGTCTTAGTTTGAGCTCCCTTAGCTCGGGACACGTGTTAGGTCCCGGGTTGGGGTGCTCACAGAAGCAAACTTCGCAGATACTTCGCCTAAAGAAGAACAGCTGTGCATCTCTTGGCACTCCATGTAGTGTCGAACTACGCAGACCTGAGCCCTCTAGTCCGGAGGAACGTAGGCAACCTTAATTGGTCCGGTCTAAAAACACACAAAAAAGTCAAAAGTTTGAATGTCAATCAAGACCTCCATCAAGCTCCGCACTTTTCAAGAACACGCCCCAACAGTCACCTTGACCAAGTCAAACGACGGCGGCAACATCAAAGGACATCCGAGGGTCACTCAGCATCAAACGACTAACTCATGTCTGCTTCCAAGCCAGGAGCTTGTCTTCGCCCTCACGCGCTTCAAAAAAAAAAAAAAAGAGCTCGAGCAAGGGCTCACAAAAAAAAGAGAGCTCGAGCAAGGGGCTCACAAAATAAATAAATAAAAGAAGCTCAAGCAGAAGCTGCGAAATTGGTCAAGAGCAGACGCCAACGAGAGGCAAGGAAGCTACGAAAAGACCGTCAAAACGACTTGTCGGGGAGCATTCAACCTCTCGGCCAAGCACTGAAAGCCTCGGAAAGGGGATTGCCGTCGGGGCGGCTGCTTCGGTCCGCAAATGCAACGAGAAAAGTTGAGACGGACGCCAACAAAGTGCACGCGAAGCAAAGGCAAACAAAAGATCTTGCGTCTCGGCAAAGCTTTAAAAGTAAATCATAAATCACTAACGGTTACAACATTTCTTGATGAGTTCAAGCACGGTCTACTCTCGAGTTCACAACATGCTAAAGACGACTTAATACATTTAACTAATAATGTGTTTGTCAATGCAATGAATGGATACCTAGGAGTCATTCCGCGCCATCTGCGCTTGTCCCTCGCCGCCATTCTTCCCTTTCTTCCCTCGTCCGGCGAGTCTTCTTTCGCTCCACGTGAACCCGACTCTGCGTCTCTCGGTCAGAGATCGGGGTCCTCCCGTAGAGTCAAACAATCCGGTAGCTCTCGGGGCTTCATTCGCACAGTGCTTCGGCTCGGATCTCCTCCTGCGAGTGCATAAAGAGGACCTCTCTCCTGTCGGTCGGTCAACTCTAGTCTCGTAGTCAAACAAAGCGTCTCCGTCACATCGAAGGGTCGGACAGTGCCGGCACTCCTAAGGCAATAGCTACTACGGCAAGCGGGTCCCAGAATCGCTGCCGCACGCTCTCCCAAGACCACTTGGGGCGCTTTGACATCTTTGCTCAGCCACCGGGCCGGATGCGAGTCGTGTCTACAACGCTCCCAGACGTGCTAAGGAGTACCACAGGAGGGAAAGTGGAATACTTCCATACCCTCGGAAAATACAAGAAGGCACCTGGAAGGCTGCCATACGAAGAGGAACTACCTCCGCGGTAGCAAAGGTCATCGGCCAAACAAAGGCTCTGCTTCTTCCCAAGCTGGCAGGAAACAAGCGACGGAATATAGAAGGAGGACGAAGACAAACTGGAACTACGACAACGTAGGACCCTTCTGCAAGATCCTCCTGGTCTCGATCCTCCGGTGCGGAACCCACCGGCGGATCCCGATGCGTACCAAGTGTGCCATCCATCTCTCCCGGGCGGAGTGATCCCGCTATCAACACAAGAGGTCGGCGAGCAAATGACCACGGGCTAAACGACGTCGGAGCCTCGGGCATGGCTGAAGTCTCTCTCGCGGCCGCGAGAGTGAGCAAAGTGGGGCTTCCCCCTCTCATGAAACGATCCCCGGTCGCGGACGGTCGATACCATGAAGAGTCTCCCCCGGCCTGACGGGACAATATCTTCTCCCGGCTCTGCAGTGCCCTACCACATCTAGCAGCGCCATCACACAATGCGAGGGCGACCATGAAAAGCGTCGCCGTCACGCACAAGGCAAATACATCCCAAGAGACGTCACTCTGCATCATCAACCATGAACCGCTCAGGCGGCTCGGAAATGTCGATATGACCGAATCAAGGATCATGCCTGCCACTTCTTCCAACGAAGCACGAAGAAAGTCTGCAAGCTTCACGCTCGCGCGCGCACCACCAATCGAAAGGAAGCGAGATGGCCTCCACCTTCGGTCCTCAATCAAAGCCGAAAATCCTCAAAAGTGGGCACCATTTCATTGTAGGAGAAACGATTACACGTGCCTCCTAACATCCCGAACCGCGGCGGCCCGCAGCAAATCCCAATCGGGAACCCAACTCCTTAAAAGACCAAGCAGAGCAAAGACGAAACCTTACCTCGAAAGCCCGTCTCACGATGCCTCATACGGCGCCGCATCCACGTTTTCAACTGCTCGAAGTGTGCTTGCCTCTCTGCGAAAGCCTCGGCAAAATTCTAGGGACGTACGAAGAATCCATGGCAAAAATGGAGGTTCCTAGAGAAAATGGGGAAGAAAGCTCGAAAATGAGCAAATGGGAAATGAGGAAGAACCGGACCTTTGGAAAGCATTTATGTCCTTCCCAAAAGCAAGGTTGGTCCGTACGGACCTCTTTGCATGCTAAGTATGTCCATAAAGTACGGACCTCCTTGCAAAAAGAACCCATTTCCCCGGCCAAAGCGGATTACAAAGCCCAGCTTTGTCCTCGGCAAAACCTTGCTCCAAAGCGCTGGCAACGGCCCAAGCCATTCGGCAAACAAACACTACCCACAAACACACTCTCGGCTCACGTGGCATGCACTGAAAATAAAAAATAATAATAGCAACAATTTCTAGGACAATTCCGGGAATCACAAAATTGACATTAAATCTTAAAATAAAATCTTTGTTTGCCATGCAAATACATGTGTTTTATTACGGGTACCCATAAATGTGCATTTGCTAAACAAAAAAAAAGAAGAGGATATGAAAAGAGGAAAGCAAATGAATACTAATCGGAATCCTCGGCATCATCATCCTCGCTTAGGTCCTCAAAGAAAAATCGGGCATCGGCGAACTCGCCGCGTCACATCCTCGTCGTCGAATCACAGAGCACCGCCCAGGAGGCTCCCACGAAAAGTACTCGGAAGGATCAAATCCGGCGAAAGGATCAAAGAAAGAAGGCTCACGAGGAACCCTCGCCACAATGCGCCATGCGGAGGCATGAAGCCCGATAAAGAGGCTGCTCCCTCGAAGGCCACTGCGGCTCACGAAGATGTCCAGGCATCCATGCTTTATGCCGCCCCCTGAGGTCCCTCTGGCTGCGGCTCAGGCTCGGCTGCAGGCGGAGGAACGTCTGAGAGTGCCTCGAAGGCATAGGCTCGTGCTGGCCGGCAGCACGCGTCGCGAGAGCCGGCGAGATATCTTCGACGCCATCTTCTTCGTGAACGACCTCGTCGCCACATAGCGGCGAGAGTCGGCATATCATAGGCTCTCCCAGGACCTGCACTGACAAGCGGCCAAGGAAACGCTCGGCAATACGGTTATACTCAACAACAAAGAGAAAAATACGAGAAAAGATGCCGGGATGGAAAAGAGTAAGCGCGCTCGCGATCTATCGGGAGTCCGCTCTGTATGCGGCGGGAGCACCTGCTCGGGCAGGTACGAGACGCCCTCCTCCTCGATCCGTCCGCGGACGTACGTGAAATCCGGTCCGGCATCGGAACCTGCAGGGGAGCTGCGGGCCGGCCTCTCTCTCCGCGCCGGTACTGCGGCGTCCTCGGCTTCCTCCTCACGAAGGCCCCGTGCTCCTCTCAGTATAAAATGAACTCCTCGGCGCGAGTGCACCGCGAGTACCTCTCGAAATCGAGCACGTCCATGTCAGGGAATCAAGCATCCCAAAGGGAGGGTCCCTCGGAGCCCACGGGAAGCACAGGGGCCATCTTTGCCCGGAAGACCCAGCTCTCCCGGATACGCTGACATCACAAGTCGAGCCCGCGGCATCTTCGCCGTGGCTGTCGCCTCGGGAGCCCCCTCAGGCTTCATCCCCTCATACAGGAGCCCACGGGAGCAAGACGAACCCCTCCGGTCTATCCCTCTCCGGATGCTCCTGCACATCCCCGTAGGCGATGGTGAGCTTCCCACACTGCTTGGTCCTCCTCTTCCTCGCCAGTACAGAGCCCGGCCCGGCATAGCGGGATACGCAGGCCAACCTGACCCAGGATCTCTATCCCAGCGGGAAACTATTTGGAAAACCTCATAAAACCACACTTTGTGACAAAAACGAGAGAAGGCTCGGTGCAAAAGAAAACGGAGAAAAGACAAGTTGCTAAAATCAAAAAACAGCAATAAACTTATACCTCAGAGCAAAGTCAAAACGAGGCCGACGGGCGCCCCAGCTAAACCGGTCCAAGGAGAAGTAGAGCTCGGCGAGCACGCCTCGCCCCGAAGCAATGTCGCGAGACCCTATCCAGTCAATCAAGCTCTCAGCCAGGCAAGGGAGCCGCGGTCGCGTGGTTCGAGAACAAAGTCTCGGGCGGTGCATACCACAAAAGGAGCGCGCCAGCTGCTCCGTGTCACTGGCCAGGTACCGGATGTAGGCCCAATCTTGGCGCGTAATCTTGGCTCACGTCACTATACTGACATGCCAGGGCCCCTGCGAGGACGAGGCTCAAGCCCAGCAGCTCGACGGCGCCGCGCGGAGATCGTATCCCTCCGCCGTCAGGCCCTCCTTTGAAGGAAAGCCCGGTGATCGCAGCAAAGTCGGTAGGCGT
Source organism: Adenophora triphylla var. japonica (assembly GCA_022495995.1). Taxonomy (NCBI): domain Eukaryota; kingdom Viridiplantae; phylum Streptophyta; class Magnoliopsida; order Asterales; family Campanulaceae; genus Adenophora; species Adenophora triphylla. The sequence continues at coordinate 1,322 of JAFEMH010007938.1, read as the reverse complement.
CACCGTCACCTCTCCCCCGGCTCGAAATGGAAGGTGTGGGTGGTATCCCACCGGTACTCAGAGAAAGGCCAAGGAAGACGCTCTTGTTCTTCCTCGTGTCGAAAACCCCGGCCCGGGTTCTCCACGAACACACCCGGGAGCGAAGCATAAACCGGCCTCAGGACTCGGCCTGCCGTCCACGGAAATATCGAGCATCCCGCATTGCCATGCTTCAAGCAACGGCCTCGAGCGATCCCAGAGTCTTCATCCTATTGGCCTTCCCGGCCATAAGCCCGCGTCCTGCGAGTAAACACGGCAAAGGTACGTCAATCACGATTACTTAATATAAAGGCACATATAACAGTCTAAAACACGGCACATATAATGCACATAATTTTCACATACATTATACATATAATTTTTCCATGTAACCCGTCACAAAACACGGCACATGTCGCACATAATTTTCACATATATCATGCATATAATTTTTCCCATACAGTCCGTCACAAAACACGGCACACACTGTACACATTTTCTCAAAAGAAAAAAAAGGGGGGGGGGATTAAACCCTACACGACACATTTTCAAAACAAAACAAAAAAAAAGATCCGTCCCAACACGGAAAGCCATGAAAATAACCCGTCACAAAAACACGGCACATATTGCACATATTTTCCCCACAAAGTCCGTCACCCAAAAACATGGCACACACGACACGACACATATGCATAACACATTTTTCAAAAAAAATCCGTCCCTACACGGCACACACTTTCACATATAACCCGTCACAAAACACGGCACATGTCACATTTTTCACAAAAATTATCACTACACGATAATTTTTCTCATAATATACATACATAAGTAGCATACGGTACAAAACACCAAAGCATGCATTTCATTAGAGAAGCACTTTATTTTCACAAATAAAAGCTAATCTACACATTTCTGCACAAAATACACATACCCACAATTTTTACATGTCCATTTTCAACAATTCATCAAGAATTTCACAAAAAGGCATAGGGAAATAATAACAAAAAAATTCAAAAATGCGAAAAACTAAAACCTAGTTCTAGCATTCAAAAAATTCGAGCGAAGGAAATCAAAAGCGTGAGCAGATTTCTTTACCTCCCAGAAACGTTCGTAGAGCGACGATTGTGCACCTCACCGGATTCGGATACAAGACTATCAGGGTTCTTCGAAAGATGGAGCAGGCAAATCCAGTTCCTTTTGGAGCTCAAGTCGTTGCTCGACTTGCCTCTTGGCTGCGTTGTGACGACTCCTTCGAGATCCCTCCGCCATAGATGCTTAAAGCAATTCAAGCTAAGAAAAAT